>JBBMJM010000014.1:3641738-3655104 GCA_037832705.1 Centriscus cristatus | reverse complement strand
TGATTACTATTAACTGTTGTTTTTTTTTCCCCGCTACTACAATATTAACATTAACAACCAGACTGCAATACTGTCAGTGTCAACGCTGGCTGTGCTCTGTTCTGCATAAGTGTAGATTATGTCATTTCCTTAAATGTTGCCATACACCTCAGGGGGAAGATAGGGAGCTTAACAATGGGTACAAGCTACAGACAGAGCACTGGGGCACGCTGCACCTCATGAATATCATTAGCTGCGAGCTGAATTTGTATTACTTTGGGATTACAGCTCACCCTGTAATGCAACCTGATTGTGATTGCGAACTGAAAATGTGTAATAACATAATCATATGTAAAGCAAATGTAAAAATACAAATCATGTTGCGGCATTAAAAAACATCCCTGTCTGCTGGTTCCTGGAGAGAAGCTTGCTGGAGTTTCTTACACTTTCTGAAGTGTTCATAGGATAGAATTCAGTGTAAATGTATTTAGTTTTTTGAAACAAATAATGAATATATGACGAAATGAAATGTTAAAATAGAAGGCTGGCGACAACATTGCCGTACCACGAGACACACTGAACGTGCAAACATCTTGTCGTAACGCCATGCTCTTGTTTGCGCTTGACTCGCTACAAGGAAGTGAGTTGGTAACCTGTGACATCCCCTTCAGCCACAGACTCTGGATCCCACCGTAGCAGAGGTGGTGAACTGGAAATTCAAACACATTTCCCCCGAGTCCTTTCTCACTCTTGTGTAAGACGACCTACAGCTGCCAACAGGCGCTATATCTGGGATTGTAGAAGGTGTTTTTAATACAAACTACCCAAGATCGAGACTTGTTGGACTGATAATTAATAGCACACAAAGTCATTAACCAGCGAGCCTGAGATTCTTACTTCTTCATTGGGTTCATGCTATGTAATGAAGCCGTGGCTGTACCAGGGCTGCCTCTACTGAGTTTCTCTTTATTTCCCTAAAAAACTTACTTGTTATGAATTGTGACATGTTCAGATAGGATAGCATTTGTATAATCTCAAACAAAATTCAAGAAATTCAAATTGTGGTAAAGTAGGTTGAATTTCTGTTGCATCAGTTCCATCAATATCATGTGACTGATCTATCATAGATGCATAAAAATATAGTCAACAAAAGATTCATTTCCTCAGGTTTATTCAACCTGAGCTGTTGTGACTGCGATGTTAAGTTGTCCAAAGACTGTTTGGATTAAAAACCTGCTCGGAAATTGGCACGAGGTTCCACTCTGACTGAATTTGAGAGATGCTGATCAACCCCCAGTTAAGGCCAACTGATCAGGATGGAGGTGACAGTTCAGAGCTTAGCCGGAGCAGTGAACGCCTCACTCCTCCTTAGGCAAGATGAAAGAATGTTCCGCATGATATGAACACTCCTAAACACTTTGACGGATGCGATCGACCACCCCCCACCACCACCACCTCCCCCAACCCAAAGACGCGTTGTGACAACAAGATGATCTGCTCAGGTAAGCAACATCTCGCTTTTCAAAGTGCTTTACTTTGCAACTCATCGTAAGAGGTTGATTTCAAAGTCACTGCTAGTCTGAAACCCGACAGATTTCCTGCCCATGTGGAAATGCGGAGAAGTCACGGATGTCTTGAAGGCACAGGTGATAATGGGTCCTTAATCGCCCTGCTGGTTCTGCTTGTCCCTCTCAATGTCACATATCCGGATGAATGTGGTAAATATCAGCCCCATAGTTGGAATAATGCCACTTTATCTGGTTTTGTCAGACCAAGGTCTTGGTCACATGAAGTGGGTGAAAGATGAAAGGTGCATATAACATTTGCAGTTTTAAAGCAACTGTATAATCACCAGGTTAATACTATTTGGATGGTGCAAGTTTGAAACTTGGATTAAAAATAAAGCCGAAATGCATATTTTTGCATGCAAGATGGAAAAGCTTTCTAAACGAAAGGCGGCTGCTTTGAGGCTAATTAGCATTTGAAACACAGACAAGTGATGAGAACAGACAAGTGTAGAGAGTCACCCTTTGGTCAATGTGTGCTCTGTTCACGAGTCATGCCATGTGTTGGGTAATCTCCCCAGACATATGTGTGCATACAAAAGGGGAATATCAAGGCGAGGGATGACAGGGTTCTGGTTCCCGTTTGGAGTCTATGAAGGATTCACCACATACAGTAGAGGGTTACACGTCAACTGGTTGATCTTCATGTGTACGTGATGAGTGAAACCATCCACTGTCACCTCTGCAATTAACCTAATTAACTTAAAAGAAGCTTATTGGGCCATAAACACAAAGGTAGTCAGCATTCAGTGATTTTGATTTCAACAGACCGATGCTGCTAACAGAGATTCCAACTTGATGGGTTGATGAGGAAGGTTCTTGGCACAAGTGTGACGCCCCCCCATCCCTTTTCTTACCCACGCACACGCCGGCTGTACCTCAAACTAGCATCCCCGCTGTTCAGTACCTTCTCGTTTGTCATATATCAAATGTAAACTCCAACGCATTGCCCCCACATATGCTGCTGGAGAAGGAGTCCGCTCCAGTGATGCTCTGGCTGCTGTCCAGTCCTCAGCTGAATAAACACAAGGGCCATTTGCAGGTTGGCAGACACAGGGATGTTAGTCTTTCAAGGCAATCCACCCCTCTCTCTGTTTTCCAGTTGACCCCTTCTCTTCCGAAAGCAAAGATGAAGAGACGTCAAGAGCGGACGACGACACATTTCCCTCGTATTAGCTCCGAACCCTGCGCAACACGAGTCCATAACATTTATGGAGTTTGAAGTGTCAAGGGTAAAATTCCGGAATTGAGCGAAGCGACGCTGAAGTGGGGGAAAGAAATGTCAGACTTTAGAGGACATTATATCAAAGGGAGACAATCAAACAGGATTAAGCAGATGGCTGTGAAGGTTCACTGTGATAACAGATCGGCTCGACAGACAGAAATTAATATAAAATCTCAATATTGACACTCATGTTAATTAACCAATTACACATCTATATAGAATCTAGTGGTTAATTCTAATCACACCCACTGCTCTGTGTCCTGGAGATTAACTGTCTCATTTGTCTTAGCCATTTTTGAGAGCGTTGTACTCGGAGCTGCAAAAATATTGGAAAAATATTTATGTGTATGTGTGCACGTGTGTATATGTATACACACAAACATACATACATACATATATAATTATTATGGAAGATACCTCATGATACAGATTGTTTTGTACTTTATCTATGCTGCCCATCATGCTAAATGATAGCATAGCTTTAAAAAACAGAAAAAAATGAAAACTAAAATTGTCATAGTGCTGTGTTGACACATTCATCAGTGTAGAATAAGTTTAGTTTTTAATTTGACGTTTGAAGGATATAAACGTTGACTTGCCAGGTACAACCTTTCAAAAGGCGCTGTCGCTACAGAAGTAATACAAAGTGTTTGTTCTAGCAGAGTAAGTAGCAGCTAAGGTGGACTGAAAGGAGATGAGCCTGCACACAGGAAAACAAGAGCTCAAACACAAACAAAACCTAAAACAAATGTCTCTCTAAAGACACTGTCCTATTGTGTATTCACGACCAGCTCTAGCTGGAGATGGTCTTTCACCCACACAAAAGCCAGAAGGATCTGCCGTTTCTGTCATTTTAAACAAATAATGATGCAACAGTTCCTCCAGTGAATGTGAAATGCACCAATGAATCACCAGCAGAGCCCCGACAATGCTTTGCCATGCATCACAACAGCCAGGACAGGCTCAATATTAACATTTCCTATTGACACGTGGCAAAAGGTTTTCTTTAACCCATGGAGGCTGAATAGGAATCAGCAGATAATAAGAAATTAAAAGGTAAAGAGGACACAGGGGAAAGAGCGAGGGAGAAAGCCAAATCCCAGCCCCAGGGCTTAATGTCGGAACACAATGGCCTGCGAGGCAGTAAAGGAGTTGACATTTCTTATTCGCCCCCTCCCCTTCTGCCACCTGCATTACAATTAACCTCATGGCAACCTTGAGGTCTCTGATTAGTGATGGCCTATTGTCTTGATCCCATTAATGCTTGGCCCCCACTCGGCCCTCAGCGCCCTCACATCAACAAATCAAACCCAGTTTCTGGCAGAGTCTTTTACTGCAGGGAGCTCGCCCCTCGTGTGGGACGTCTGACTACGGGATGGCTGCCTGCACGGCCTGCCGAGAGCTGCTGGGACCCTCGAGGAATCGCATCCTGACCTGTCGCTGCTTTTCTTTTGTTTTGTATCGACAGATGTTATCTGTCGCTATTAGCACTCAAAAGAGTTGGAAGTCGTTAAAAGGACAGTTACAAACTGCGACTTTACCCCCCCCCCCCCCGCCTGCCCCCTCCTCACCGAACTGACAACCAACTTAAAAAAAATAAAAATGGACTCGTGCTGTTGAAGCTTTGCACCACTGATCCTCAGGAGTAAAAGTAGAAACGTTCAAAGAATTAAAAGCCCGCCAGATGTTGGGAGCCCCTCAAGGAATAAAGCAACACATTAAACATAATATCACCTCCTGCACTGGAGTGCAATCACTGGTTCCCTCCGGGGAGCTGTTACACTCCGCATTGCTGCCACAGAAATGAAGGGGCCTCATTCGGCCTAACCCTTAAAGACTAGAAAACAACAACAACAACAAAACAACTGGGGCTTTTTAACTCAAAATAAACAGAAACAGAAGTTCTATGTGAACCCAGACAAGAGATGAACCACCAAACTGTTACATAAGTGTGCCGACCTGTTACTCGTACCCAGGCTGACCCCGGGATAATTGTTTAATTATTCACACCGCTTTCAAGACAAGACGCAGGTACTTCAAAATAACACAACACAGCAGTTTTCAAAATGTATTGTGATTTTGCCAGAAAATCATTCACAGCGCTTTCACGACACACAGTTGTACAAGCTGCTGCCATATTCAGTGACAAAATGACGAAGTCATTGCAAAACAAACAAAAAAGCAACAATGGAAAAGAAATTAAATAAAAATAAATAAATAAGTAAACATGGACTAAAAGAGTGTTCCAGTAGGTTAATGTTGAAAATAGGTCCGATACCAATCAGTAAAATTAAAAATGAAAACAGATTTAGAGAAGACTCTTTGTAATTTATGTCAATGTTACATCTTCCCGGGTGAACCCGGTATCGGGGGCCGACACAACTTAAACTCAGTACGTCATTAATGGACTGTGCACTGTGGAACATGCACACCCAAAAGCTCAGAAACCCCAATAAATGCTGATAGACACCATTGTTACGCCGGTCAATCACAGTTCAAACATGAAACAATCAAAGCAGCAGGTGACGTAATGTAAACACACAAACAAACATTGCCTACAGACTGCACAGATTCCAAAAGTACGACCAAGACTCACCGACCCACAACCGGAAATATTGTCTTACCTCCGCTCGTTTGTGAGCACAAACTTTGAATCCATCATAATAAAAACAAAATGGCTGCCAGCCCTTTGATCCCAGGAGGCTTTGGGACCAGGTGCCAGTCGAGCATTTAGGGGCTCTGATTGGAGGAGGCAGATGTCAGTCACAACACATCACAGGTGATGTTGAGATGTTGTTCCATGGTTTTCTGGAGTCTCTACGCTCGTTGTTCAACGTGTCCAACGGGACATTTGAAAAGATTCAAATGATTCAAAGATTTTCTGTAAATGGTTTAAACATTTCAGCCAAAACAAACCACTCTCACTTAACTGGTCAGAAATCTTACACTGTCTGAAGAAATCCATGAAAACTTGCATCTTGGCTGGCTGCAGTGTTTTGCACACAAAGTTCTTTTTATTAAATTTATTTCAAATAAAGAAATGAACATTACCAGCATGTGATCAGAACTATGTGGAGCTGATGTTTGAATTTTGCTGTCACCTGTCTCGGGTGACTCAAGACCCCACAAGGATGTTCATCCACTGCAACGTGATGACAGAATTAGTCAAAAGCAGATGTGACGCCTTAATTATTAATGCAGAGTTTTTACAGACACTTCACAGGAACACATCAATTCTTTAGGTTTTCCACACTGTAAATCAGTTCATCATTCATTCATCACTGAATCGGGGGAGTCCAGGTGCGTCCAGTGTCCGGGTACCAGGAAACCACGGGTGGAAACCCGTGAGCTGATTCAACCATTAGACCACAAACGTCTCCCCAGAGGACGGCCCTCACCGTGCCGGCCCAGATTTGTGATGAATTACTCCTTCAACTGGATGCATCGCTCCGACTTGGAATGGTTTCCTCACTAGAAACCATTTCATGAATATGTCTTGATTCCAAACTCAGCACACCAGAACAGGCCCCAAAAACACTTTTACTCACAATACGTCTTTGTAAAAAGGAAAAAAAAACAACACATTCTCATGTCAGGAATGAGTGGAAACCTGAAACATATAAATAAGGGTGATGATACAAACGAGCCCTTTTGCTGACCGAGGATCCGTGACTGCGTTGTCAACAGATTCTTTGCGCTCCAAAACAAGTTTCCTCTCTCCCATTGGAAACGCTCAGCGCCTGCGGGGCTGCCACATCGCTACGAGCTTCACCCAAGCAACCATCACACGCCAACCATACTCCGACCACATCGCTTCAACACCCTGCCAGGCCCAACCCGAAATAACACTCCTGTGAAGATTTATGGAAACTCGACATAAAGGTCTTCCCTCTTTACAAAGTGAAAAAAAAACGGACTTGGTTGAAAATCTCATAGTATTATGAAGGATTTTAATGGAAAGAGGGCCAAATTAAACCACGGCAAGCGGGGTGACACTGTGTGTTTTCTGAGCTGCAAAGCAACATGAAGAATTCAGAACAGAAACAGGTTATCATTCGTTCTGCCGTGAAACAAAACTAATTTGTTCACCGCTAACATAACGGTCACATACAGCTGGAATTTATGGAGGAATGCATTCTATTAATATTCTTCGAAGAACTCAGGCCTGGCGTTATCTTCCACGAGATCCATCAGTGTTGGTAGTTATTGTCTGGACCCCCCACCGTTGTAATTCTTTATCCTTGCCATCCCAGTAAACTGTGTTATTTAGCGAGGATGTAATTCTTTCTCCCCTCACACAATCAGCCGCACACGTCCTCCCCGCATATGTAATGGCTTAGGGTGTTTAAGTTATAGATTTGAAAGGATGCAGATGTAACAGCTCCTCTAACATGAAGCGATTGCTCCCGAGAGTCGGATATTACTTTGCCTTAATTCCACGGATGATTGCATATTTATGTAAATCTTCCGTTTGTCGTGTTTCCATATGGAGAACCGCAGAGCGCATTGTTTCGGTACCAGAGATGTTGACTCATCTGAACTCGACAATTGATTTTTTTTTCTTCTCTTTATAACGCGCCTAATGACCCCATGAACAGATGAAAGGCACAGAGGAGGATTGATCTGACATTTGTATTAAAGCTAGTTCAGATGTGAAGACTTTGTTTAGCAGTTTAATACATTTTCTCAGCAATTTTGGACCAAAAAGAGAAAAATAGCAAAACACGTGGACCACCGGTGCCAGGAAAGTGTTCTGTCTTGACAGGCGGATGTTCACATGCCACTAATTTGGACTCTTTGTGGCAGAGGCAACTCCCAGCACAGCAGCAGGACAATTATATCCAGGTGCAAAGATTTGATTCGACAAATTCTAGGTGGATCCTTCCAGCTGCCGCCCACCCCCCCCCACTCTCTGCCGCGTTCGCTGCCTCTGCTCTGGGCCAGCTCAGAGCAGATGCCCTTGAACAATGTACGGCCCTCACATGCGACTGAGGCGCCTGACGAAAAAAGCCGAAGCACCTCCAGAAAGTTGAAAGTCACGAGCCATGTAGTATATTAGAATAATAATTGGAATGGCAGCAACTGGAAGCATTCCCCCGAAGATAACGGGACATGCTAATGAGAGTGGAATCGAGCCAATGAGAAAAGACGGAGAGGAAGTCGTAGGTTACACTGCGCACGTGACCCAACGTGTGAGTGGCGCTGCACAAGCTTCCTGTCAAAACTGTTGGTGCACGTTTGTGGGGGGGGGGGTACAATCTGGGATCTCGCACCTGGCAGACGGAGAGATTTTCTGCAAGGCTGTGACGCCAAACTCAGTCTTCACACAGAAATCGTAATAGTTGGCTCATAAATATCCCCACATTTTCATTTTTTTTCTTTTTAAATACCGTTGCAATAACATTGTTGGGTTTCCACATCACATCTGGTCTCATTTCTAATTTATTTCAATATATGGGAATGTTAATGGAGTTCCGAATGAAGAAAAAAAAAAAAAAAACAGAATAATTTGTTCTCCCACATGTGCAAATGATGTTAAATTAAACATAATAATCTGTAACTGCTCGGGCATTTATTGATATACATTAAACCGTAATTCTCTTTGAATGATAATTAATACTTTAGCAGGAGCTTATGGCACAGTGGCTTATTAAAAATGTTGGACCGCGTCTTCTCCGTACAGCGATTTCTGTCATTAGTGACACACTACATCTCAATCCTGCGGACAGCTGATTGGATTTACTCAAAACTTGGGCTGCAGAAAGTCTCACGCTGAGAGCAAAATTGACTTATGCCGGTGCTCTGAGAGAAAGATGAAGGGCGTCCAGTCTTATCGTTCACCATCCCCTGTCCCCCTGCAGCATCAATACGTTCCATGTGTTACTTCAGGGTGTAACCTAGAATTTATACGTATGACGTCGCCATCAAGCCGGGAGTCAAAGCAGGTACAAGGGGATGAATCAGTGGTGCTGCCAGCGCTTTATGCTCTTGGAATCCATGTTGAGATTATTTAGTGGACGGAAGCAGGTCTAAATAAATCAAGACGTACTTACTTGTGTGACAAAGTGACATTTTACTTGTCGTGTATAAAATAAACCATCAGAGCCCAAACTTGGGAGAACGGGGAAAGTTTCTTATTATTTGCACGTGCAATGAATCATTTTCCAAATGCATTCAAACAAAATAAAAGAGCTTAACGACAACGATGAATGTTTCATTGCATTCGAATTCTGTCCAATAAGGCTGAACATTTCTGTAAGTGCAGTGGATAAAAATGCAGACGGTGTAACCAGGGGGCTGTGTAATTTCATTCCCAATGCATCCTCGCCAGGGTGCTGCTTCTCAGACTTCAGCTGGAAGACAAGCCTTTATTTGATTTAGGGAACTCCCCCTCTCCGGTGCCTCCTCCGCTCATGAAGTGTCCCAGTATGGAATGTCTGCATTATTACACCGCTGACAGAGATTGATGCTTCACCAAACCATCTGCAGATGCAACCATATTCAACTTCAATCCACTTAATTGCAGAAATACAAGCCACGGCTTTAACTTTGGATGATCCTGTGTTTTGGGAAGGAATAAATAGTTTTGCATCGGACGTTTTATTCAAGCACAAAAGTCCGCTAGTGATTTATTGAAACGCTGCTTGTGGCCATGAGCCCCGGCCTGATGTAACTGTGAAATTATTTATGAGACACGTCATCAGTGAGATACTTAAATCTCCCAGAATAGGCATGTAAATAAACTTATACAGTCCTCTGCTGCATGTCTTACTCTACAGCGTTTGTGTCGGGACGTTGGACTTAATTTGTCGTTGCCTCTGCCAGAGTTTTTGTTTTACCTTCTGTTTATTTGTCTCCATGAGAGCCAACTCATCGGAGGGGAGGGCCGAGAGGAGGCCAATTACGTTATGGGGCAGATCCATGCAACATCAGGGGAAACACATTATTTTACACCGAATTTGCCAGGTGTTTACACACTCCTGGCACATCCAGTCCAACATTTCATTCAAAGTTCGATGAGAGATGAACAAAAACCTCCTCGTGACAGATGGTCATTTCATCCCACACGCTGATATAAATCTTATACCTCCCGTGTGTGATATGTTGTCTGGTCTGAACGGCTCACAAACCTAAATGCTGCCATGTGCTGGTAAAGACTCGTAACCCGGTAGGATAAACTGCTCAGGCCGTGCACTTCCTCACCATTTTGTTAAACAAGGCTGGGGATCAAAACACTAATCCCCAACACTCCCCGCGGTTATAATTATCTCACATCCTCGGCGCTAACACTACTTTAATATGTTTCTATGGACTTTAATCCCAGTTCATTCTTGTTGCCTGTTTACAGCGTTACGAGTGGGGGAAAAAAAAAAAAAAAGACTTTTTGTGTGAACTCTCCTTTTATGTCACATCGTATCTGGTATTATGAGCTCAGCACCTGATAACATGAACTGTGCAGGAAAGTCTTCAAAGGTTCAGATTAGCTTCATGAAGCTCTCATGAAAGGGTTTCTGCAGCCGTATCGTCACATACACACACATACAGTTACATACAAGTCGACTGAACAATGACAATCAATTACACACGTTAAAAATAAAACAAAAACAAAAAAACATGCCGTTTGGTAGCAGCAGCTCCTGTTTATCCGCCTGACGAAGTGGCTTGTTTGTGTAACGTGTTGACAGAGGGGGAGTTGACGGAGCTGGTGCAGTTGTCTGGGACTCGGCAACACTTCTGCATTGAAACCACTGGAGTGAACGTCTAGAGCACGTGAATGCAGTCGTATGCTAAATAATAATAATAATCATTTAAAAACTGAAAACTCTTTGTTCGACTTCATGAGTAAACACATTTCTGAAATTCTCCTGAAATATCCTGATGTTAAAGCTTTGCCGTACTTTTTTAACTTGATCTTTACAGAAACACCTGATTTTTCACGCCCCTGTGTAGTTGGAGTACACGGAGAGGATTGTGCTGCCAGTCCGAGTCCAAGATTACTTTTGGGAACAAACAATGAATGAATAAATGAACGTCAAACACAATCCGTACTCATCAAGCCAACTGACGTGCTGTGGCACTTCGTTCTGGAACGTCTTTATTACCGGGACATTATTCAGCCACTGTCGGCTCTAACAATGTTTCCATACGCAGACATCACACGTCAGGTCCCCTCCCACTGCAGTGACCTTCGCTCCACCGAGGCATAATCCCCTGACATGGAGACACAGTGAAATAAGCCCTCGTCATTTGTTGTTGTCACTAATTTTAAAAATCCCTGAACGGTGACGACGTCCCACTGTGCGAGCAACAATGATGCGACAAATACAGGAGCAGCGAGGAGAATGTACTTCCATCATACAAGCATTAAAAACTTGCCGTCGTCGTAGGATTTACGTTTTCCAGGAAACGCGACCACAGTTGGCCCCCCGCACCTGGAATTTATTTGAAAGCAGTGGAAAAATCATAATCACCTTGAGCCAGAAGATTTTGACCAATTATCAATTGTTAGCAGGCGTCAGGCAGCTGGAACAAATGTGATGAACGCAGTTTATTGTCGAGGACAGGTTTGACATGTTAGTTACACACTGCGACCGTCAAACAATCCGATGGCGGCTAACGTGAGCAGGAACCAGCAGAGTAACTCGGTTTTGGAAAAATGTGCCAGACTGCACTGAGTGTTGGACAGTGAGTCATAAAAATATAAGAATCATCCCATGTGCAGCTGATTATCTAAGTGGGTCAAGTTTTAGTTGTTGTTTTTTCCAGGGACTTAAATGTACAAATCAGCTGTTGAATTTGTGATCATTTGCAAACCTCGAGCCAGTGAGTTTTTTGTGTGTGTGTTGTGTGACATGGTTTAGCTCCAATATGAAATCACTTCCTGTTTGGGATCACACTGCACCCCCTCAGCCAGGTTGTTGTTGCAAACCTGTGCTTGGTGGAGCAATGGCACTTTTCCTCTGTTCAGTACAGTGTGGGGTATTTTTCGCTTCCCCCTTTTGTTTCTTCAAATCAGCTCCTGTTTTTTTTCTGTCTTTCTTTCTTTTAAATCATGTTCCAAACCTTTGTTGCTGAGTGTTTCTTCTTGAACAGGTTCACGGTTCACACAGCCCCAGAGGTCACAGCAGCTTGTCTGAAGTGATGTGACCCTGTTACACTTCAGATTTTCATCTCTTCTCACCTAATTCGCGTCACGTCACTCGGCGACATGGAGGAATACAAGAGTCGGTGACATAAAATCGAACAGTGTGACACTTCCAGCGGGCAGGTGCTGCGCAGGGGCTGGAGCCTGAGTTGTACATCTGGGATTTGTTGATTCGATTCGCTTCGTCTCACGTAGCTGATCATAACTCAACATATTTCATGAGATAAAACTTAAATTAATCCAGCGCGAGACTTCCTGAGGCTCATATTGACACACACATGAATCAATCCCATCAGTTTCAATCAATTCTTAAAGACTTCTTTATTTCCTCCCTTGATTGCCAGGGTTTTTTCTGTAATGACGTTCCTTCATAGGCTCCAAGATCTGTCCCCTGGCAACATTAGGTAGCTAATATCCTTTGCCGACGAGAGTTCACTAAGTGCACAGTCACACACACACACACACACACACACACACACAGTTTCCAGGTCTTTCTTGGCTCCCATCACCAGTCAAGTTGCATTTCCACCTGCATCCCGCTGATGCAGCTGGTCAAAAAGTGCTCCATGCCAAACGTACTGGTATATGACGATCGCTTTCCCACACCGCACTCTGTTGGCCAGCTTTTGTTTTAATCATTTCCCCTCCTTCCTACCAGTATAATTAATAAACGACACCCGCATCGGACGTGACAGAAGCACGTACGAGGTATGAGAACATATGATGAAGGCGCTTCCATCATCACCATATAACACGTGTGGGAGTCAATAATAAGTGAAGAATAAAAGGTACACGTCACTGTGTCAGAGTGCACTACATCTTCTTTTTTTTCTTCACTTTCACAACACCGGAAATAAAATGTGAGTGAACGAGTAGAAAGCGAATGTAACTAATTACAGTTCAGTTAAGTGACTGTGTGATACCTGATTCCAGCTGTTTGCATCAGTATCGGCTGATATCTGCTGTTGGTGTCAGATGGAGAGATCGATAACAACAACGCGGTGTTGAAAACTGGCCTCTGAGGAAAAAAGAACTCCAGTTAATCGACATGCAATGTTCCACTGCACAGGCCAGAGACAAATCACTTTGTATTATAATACTCACACGTAAAAACAGCAAACAAAAGAAAAAAATGTGTATTTATTGCTCCTGCTCTGTTGGTATTAAGATTTTGGCAAACTACTCAGGGAAAAAAAAAAAAAAAAATAGATGAAGTGGCTGTGGTCACTTTTGGTTGGAATTAGACTTTCATGTTTCATTTGCTTATGACTTGGATTTTGAAACAGCAGCTGTTTTTTATGTTTTAGCTGCCTTGACTGGATAATTCATCAGGAACACAAACTAATAAATGAAAGGGAGCCTTGTAAACTAAATGGGTGGCATATTTTAGAAAAAGGAAAAAATACTTCTAAACAGAAGCTAGTTTGTGTTTTTATTTTTACTCCAGCAAAC
>JBBMJM010000014.1:3592878-3612517 GCA_037832705.1 Centriscus cristatus | reverse complement strand
AATAATAATAATAATAATAATAATAATAATAATAATAATAATAATAATAATGATGATAATAATAATAATAATAATAACTTTAACTACAGTTAATGAATATAAGTCCGATAATATTAAATGTTCTTAAAGTCAGATCCTCTTTTTAATGACTAAGCTTAGAAATTAGCGAGGCCAGATTTTAATATAACGGGATGCACATTATGACACATGATTGATTGTGAATTGGACATCGAGCATGTGAACTTCCTCTTTAATGTACATTAAAATTAATACCATGAAATGGTCTCTTAGCAGCGGAAGGTCCCAGCAACCCAGGCTGCAGGGGTGTGATTTATACTGATGGGGATGTGCGCCTGCAGACCACGTAGGGGACATAAAAAAGTAGAGCATAATATTGTAGAGTCCGATGATTTATGTTAGCATTTATGATTCGGAAACGGTGCGATTAACATTAACACACTCGTGGTCAGAATAAATGATGTTTAGAACTTGTGCGCTTCCGCAAAATTATTATTACTATTAAAACAATCATTCTTATTAATATTAGCAGGATTGTGTAATTGTTATTTGCGGTAGATACTGGGGACATATATTGGTTTTATCTTCCTTTTATTTATTTTCTTAATTTCCTTTTATTTGCCAAGTTGTGCTCTGTCTGGGAGCGACAAAGATACACGTTTAATGACGTGAAGTGAAGTGACAAAGATGTCACAGCGGGTCGCGAGCGTCTGCCCGCTGCGGGCGACGACGGGCTCCTCGGCTCCACCGACCGGGCTCAGGCCAATCAAGTCCATTAAAACAGTTGAAAAAAAAAAACCAACACCAACAACAACAAAAGATGTGGGTTTTTTGCATTTTTACCTGATTTCATTCCGTCACTTTCTTTCAACGCGTCTTCTATCGGGTTGCATTGTCTCTCTGTTTTTCTTTTTCTTTTTTCTTTTTGAACCGTTTCATCCTCAAATAATGATTTGCAAGAAAATTACAGGCCTCTCGGTGTTTTGCATACTAATTTTGTTAGACTTGCCTCCTGTGGTCAGTGCTGGATGTGGCCATTAGTGAGAGCACTTGGATTTATTTTATTCGATTGAAACCGGTGTTTGGAGGCAGGTTATGCCAGTTTGAAGATGAATGGTGGGGAACCCTCTTTGTCTGCTGCAGGCCCCTCAGATAGGCCTTCGAGTGTGTGTGCGAGAGGGTGGGATGGGGGGGAGGAGGGGTTGGGCTGCAAACACGTGCCTTTGTGCAGCCCCCTCATCAGGTGTCTCTTGTAGGAGATGTCTTTCTTTTGTCATTTGGAACCTGGACATCCTACACAATCGCTGTGCGTGTCTGCGTTCTGCTGACCCTCCAAGCTGCCTGCCCCCATGATAGAATTACACAGCCTCCATATTCCTCCTGCTCATGAGGAGGACACCCCAGACAGGTTTTTAAAAGGTGAAAGGAAATATGTTTTACAGGCTGGAAAAAAAAACAAACCCTGATATCCATTCAGGCTCTGGGATTTGTAAAAGGTTGTGAATCTGAAGCAGGAGAACGTTCTACTATTGGGGTTGTGTGTGTGTGTGTGGGGGGGGGGGGGATTTTGAATGGCAGGGAGGAGGAGGGTGAGGGGTGGGGTCTTCAAAAGCTGCTTACCAGCAGGTGGCGGCAGCATAACGTTTGAGCGGCCCCACCCCTCGGGCTTCTTGGTTGAGGACTTTGTGGCAGTATTGACAGGTGTTTTATCCTCCAGCTCATGAGAAATTAAAACTGCCAACATGCCAGCAAATATGGTGCTGCTGATCACAGATGAGTCGAGCTGGGAGACGCTGTCACAAGGTTGGATGACGGCTTAGAGATGATTATTAGGAAGACTGCGCTGATGCAGTGATCACATGTGAATTACCGGCATTTTGTTCTGCATGCGCAAATACATTTCTTGTTTGTCAAACAAAGACAGGAGAGCCATCGAGATCATTTGTGATGTTCGGTCCCTCCTGATGGGACAGTCGTTGGAAAGACGAATCACATGATGCATTTTTAATTTCCGTGCCGTGGCCCGGGTCCAGGACTCGGTGGGTCAGATGGAAATGAACACCGGACAGGCCGGCGACATCAGCTGAAAGAGCTGCGGCACTTAAGACATGATGTACGACAGTCATTACGAGAGACAGGTCAGGAGGGAGTCTGGGTCATTCTCTCCACCGAAGAGAAACAGCAGAGGAGGCAGAAAATGTCCGGCCAGTTTAGAAAATCTCCTCAGACCGTCTGACGCGACTCCTGCGGGGCCCCTGATGGGTGAACGGTCCCTCAAGACAGCCAGGGATTATTACCCATCCTCACCTCTGTCCTTTGTTCTCGTAGCGTTCGTCTCGGGGTGCTTCCTCTCGCCGCGTTGCATCACAAATAATGATTTGACATACGTGCCGCTTATCAGCACATCTGCAGACAAGTTGACAATTCACACGTCTATTTCAGTTTGAGGTCGGCTGATTAGCGGCGCAGACGAGGGCCCGGGTGTTGTACGTGTCACTCGCGCGCTTTGTTGTTTGTACAAGTCACAGTGAAAAGTGTAAGCTAATTATCGGAAGTCTGTCGGACTTCCCTTTATTTACCTTTTGAGCGAGAGCTTGACTTTTGCCTCCCGAGTCGTGTCGCGAAGCGTCTCTTCTTTGTGAACATGCCTCTGCGTGTCATGCCGAGCGACGGGCCGCGATGCGGGGGCCTCTGTGTTGTGTCTGGTGTCACAATATTTGGGGTATCAGGGAGAACAAATAGATTAGAGCAAAGGCAAGGTGTGAACGTCAATGAATATCGCCACATGTATCTGAGCTATAAGGTTTTATAGCTGCCTTATTATGAGCAGAGGGTTATTCAAAATTAAACAAAAGTGCCTGACAAGTGGGAAGTTAATTGCATTCAAAGCCGGTTGAAAACTCGCATCCCTAACGCAAAGAGAGGACAGCGTGTCAAGGAGATTAAGAAGTGAATCAAGCAAGGGGAGAGAAAAGGGGGAGGAAATAAATGAAAGGAAGTAACGAAAATGAAATAATGTGCCGGACCACCTCTCGAGCGAGTACAAGCATGGCATCTGTGTCAGATGTTGTTAATTAACGTCAGTATGTTCCTCACTGGCACTTGGCTTCCTATCCTTCGAGCAGGGTAAATCCTGGAGTAGAGGTGCTTCTGGGGGAATAGATGTGTGTGTTGAAGGGTGTGTGTGGTGCTGGTGGGGGCTGAGGGCTAGAAACAGCAGTTGTGTGTGTGTGTGTGTGTGTGTGTGTGGTGGTGGGGGTGTTAATCCCACTCATTATAATTCTAGTCTCTGGCCTGTCTTGGGAAATGGACTACAGGGGCCTGCCAGCATCTTATCAATATGTATTTCCTCCCTTTTCACCCCTCTGAGTGGCCCCAGACACCACTGTGGTTCGCTGTCCTGTCTCAGCAGACGTAGGATGCTGCACAGGAACCAGGAACCACGTTTCAATAGAACTCTGCAAAGGGATTTGACCAGACCAGGATGCACGAGTCAGTGGCGATACTTCTCCAACCTGCACCAAATACCAAAGTACATCTGGATTGTGCTCTGAGTTGTTTTGATCCATGTATGAACTAAAGAAAAAAACTGCCATCTGCAGATAAATGCTGCTTAATAAAACCCCAACAACCCTGTGTTTTCTCTGGGTTTGTAATAATCGCCACAATGAATACAATGCAGACATACGATATTAACTCTAAATGTCAATTCCACCTGTTTTCACGTTGCAAAACAACAACATCATTATACTGTCTCTGTGCCATCTGTTTTCCTACTCACAAAATATCATCATCAACATCGGCTACTATGATAAATACCATTTGTGTTGTTTTGTCTCCTCCTTTTGTCCCAAACAAACAAATACCACTGATTACCACCACTGCTGTAAAATCCTTTTCGTTCTTCATCTTCCGTCGCAGATGAGCCGGTCAGTGTCACCGTACCTGCTGATAGAACGCTGGCAGCTGCCAATGCAAAGTCAAATGTTACATCTGTGCATCACTCTGCTGTGACAAACAAGCACGTGGACCTCTGATCCTGGTTCTGACAAGTTCACAGCAAACACAGATGAGAACCAGAAGCTCCTGGGCAGTGGTAACAATCAATATTGTGATGCTTTGGTGCCAGTTATGGCCAATGAGGGTATTGCAGGTTGCCCCCCCCCCCCAACACACTCCCAAAACAAATGTGACAAACAGATGTCATGTAGGAGGTAAAAGACAATCCAGAAACTGTTCGGTCTGTGAGACTGAGCTAAAGCTAATGTCAGACTTTTTTTTTTTTTAATTCTCACAGTTTTGACTTTTACATATACTCACTCCTAAGTGTTCTTTAAATTGTGTAGTTTTCACACACACACAAAAAAATCATGTCTATGGAGAGATCAAAGACTTTAAAAACAGTAAATTATTTTTAATGCCTGCACAAAAATAATAGGCCATTTTCTAAATGACGTTCCATGCTGGTGCCTGGGATCATCAGGATGCCAGTTTTGCCTCCCTGTTGATCGGCTAATTTGAGGCTGAGCGCACCTGGCGTGTGATATTGCGAGCACAAGCACGGCGGAACGGCACTTCATCTACTGGGTTTGGTTATTTCCATGCAGCGCGCCGGTACTGACGATGTTAACATTAACAAGCTATTAAAATGAAGAAGAATGAAGTCAGCGCCGTGAAAAGTTGCTGCACCTCGCTCAGCGAGAGGCCAGAACGGGATGAGACAAAGAGGAGGCCTTCAGCGCGGCCACCGAGTCCTGTCGTGACCGGTGTTCAGCTTTTATAAGCCCCTCTATTGAGCAGGGCCGCAGATGAATGTGGACAGGAGGGTGACGGCCCTCGTCTGAATGGACTGCTCAGGACCCCGTTGGGGCTTGTTTCAGACGGCCCGTGTCTGACGGTAAAAGTGAACTGGCAGCAAGGTGCAGATGTTAGAAGCATCTCCAAAAGCCCCACACCCACCAAAAGCTCTAGAACCCTTTCAAAGGAGTACATTTCTGACTGTTGGCCCATAAACGCCCTTTATCACGTCCACCTGCATCACTCTGCTCGCAGGGGCGCATCAGGGGCTTATCTTCTCAACCGTTTTTTTTTTTCCTTCTTCTTATGATTATTTGGAGTCCAGTGGGTGGGGGTGGGGGTGGTGGTGGTTGCTGTGGACAGCAAATCAAGGCAGGATCAGTGAAGGAGTGGAGCGCAGTTTGTGGTGGCGGCACACCTCGGCACTAATTTCAGGGTTAGCAGAACGCTCGACAGGAGCGCAGCATCGCCATGACAACAGTTAACAGCTAAGAGCGCTGTCTACAATCTGATTGGGGGCCACATTATCAGCTGTTTTGACACACACTCTCTTTTTCAATGGGGAAATGTGCTTTTGACCTCTTATACATTTCTTTAGTTGTGGTTTTATCCATTTTTACGTGAAGTAAACGTCATTTAATAAATCACATACAAAGGCTCCTCGGATTTAGACTTATCTTCACACCGCTCAATTTTTTTTTCACAGATTCAATGTAATAAAAATCAAATGTACTCTTTCCCCATCTGTGCTCGGTGTTGAAATTAGTCCCCCCACCTCCCTGTGTATACCAGTAATACAAGAGGCGAGTAGGTGATGGAAGGAGTGACAGTCAGAGGCGACCACAACGTCCTTCCCATCAGGATCGAGTCAATTCATCAGAGCAGAGATGTTGTTAGCGTCCAGATAGCTGCAGTAAAATCACGTAGATTTCTTTCCTCCCCATCAGTCTCCTTTATATTTTTAGATGTTATTTATGTGAGTACAATGGCCTTTATATCAAACATTTTAAATGACGCTTGAAATACCAGTCACTTGACTTTGATGTCACAGGCAATTAAATCCAGCCTTACCCGTTTCCACCGTTAATAACAGCAATCTCGCCCGGCCCAAGTGCCTAATTAATATGTGCTATTTGTCACTTTGCCTTGACACATGTATATCAAAGTGGGGGAGGAGAGATTGGCTGCAGGGGTGAGGAGGTGGAGGCCAGTGGCGAAGGAGTGGTATGCCGGGTTTTCATTAGGTACCATGGTACCACTCCTCCGCTCTTCAGCCCCACGCTGCTGCGTGAACAGTGGGTGTGGTGGATTCAAAAGAGAACATGAAGCTGGAGCTTCTAGTGAGGTGCAAATGAAAGAGAGAAGGATGTTGTTGGTTTTTCTTTTTGATGCTGAACACAATGTCCAATGTCTAATATCTGATGGAAACATATTTAAAGGCTGATGGGGGGCCGGGGGTGTGGGAGCTGTCTTGTTGGAGTGTTCTGAAGTGAAAATGTGTGATTATTTTGCGTGTAATGACATTTTCACATGCTTAATTGTGGAATGATATTGTCTATTTGTCCATAATTTTGTGCCTTTTAGGAAATCATCATCCTTCACTGGAGTTTGACTGCGACAAAGCAGGGCTTATAATTAGGCCCGTGTTTGTTTGTGTGCACGTGCACTCGTGCACATGCCTCATCATTGCCAGTTTCCACTATGGCGCGGCGGGTGGGAGGGCACGCGCCGCAGCATTGCAATGAAATCAATGATCCATGGTTCTTTAGATGTGACCAAGAAACTAAGTTGTCATCTCGTTGTGAAACAAAAGGGGTGACGGGAGGGAAAACAGAAAAGTTCTCGGAGCTGATAGCGAGAGTGAAGGGTTTGATGCCAGGGCGGAACCCAGAGGGGTCAGCGGACACGCACCAGTCTCTCCTGCATCCCCGCTGTAATGTCTCCTCAGACCCTCACCACTTCCTCAACATCCTCCTCTCACACTTCCTCCCTGAAACCTTCTGCCAAAGCGCCCAGACGCTCACATCTGTGCCGAAAAGGAGCCCTCCGAGTGGAGGATTCACTTGTAAAGAAAGCAGTTTTATTGGATGAACAGACTAATGTAGCGTGCAGTGTAGTTGCACTAGCATTTTATGCCACATTGAAAGAGTCAATTAATTTGCATAATTCAAACGAGCACGTACAGCCACTTTGAAGGCATGGCTAAGCATCTGGGCTGGTCACATCACTTCCTCCATTTCCGATAAATTAATCATTCTGTTCACCCAATTAATTACATGTATGACAATTCCAACCTCCGCCTCACCCACTGGAAATTTTACAACCAGGTTCCGACATCAGCGCGTTCTGATGAAACCTCGGTGACTTACAGAAACACCTTAACAGAGTCTTTGCCTAGGGCTGGATAAAATTAATATTTTGTTTCCCATCTGGTGGAATCAGCAGAATTAATGAGGGAGGGAGGCCCGTAGCTACGCAGAATCCAGGGATCAATCTGCCTCTCTTCGCTGGTTGTGACTCTTTGCTGGAGGTGTATGGGGAACTGGGGGGGCTGGGCGGGTGGGGATTTTGGGAGTGCGTGGGGGCGGGGAGCGTCAGAGGATGCACACATCAACAGTAAGCGCGTCCCACACACAATATATGATCTGTGCTGTAAATGAGTGATTACAGCAGTGCCCTGACAGACACCGGTTCTTCCCCACCACCCCACTGATTAACTGCCTGTCTCCGTCTGACGTTGTCACTTGTTTACAGCCTCTGATTGAATCGCACTGAGTCAAATGTCTAGAAGCTCGCAACGGTGACGGGCTGTGGTGGGGAAGGTGTAGGTCAGTGCGACGAGCTCGGCACAGGGGCACATGTGGGCGCATAGGTCAGAGGGGTTTTGATGCTGTGTGGAAATCGTGTTGTGTTAGATCAGATGGGGGAAAACTGTCAAAAGAAGGAGGAGGTGGCTATTTTTTATTATTGGATTTGTGCTTCCTTTTTTTTCCTTCATGGGAAGGATAATTTTTCATACATTACCTTTACAAAAGGCAATGTGTATTGTATTTTTTTTTTTTACTTGGGCTTATCCGAATGACATTTTCTTATTTCTTGTTCCATATAAAGAACAACCAGTGAGTGTTGATTTGACTGATGAAGAAATGGTGGAAACTGATCACTTTGGATCATGACATATGACAAGAATGACACATGACATGAACGTTATGTTAATGACAGAAAGGACGTGTATGGTAGTGACCTGTGTGACCCCATTTGTCTGTGGAACGAACAAGTCATGAATAATGCTGATGATGATGATAAATGGCTGTGTGCATACTGTAAAGAAGAGGAAACGTATGTGACGTATGCGAATTGACGTACACGGACAGACAGAAATATAACACAGCTTCAAATAATATAATAATAATAGACAATTACAGACAACCTTTGGGCTCACCTCATGGTTCTGCACAACCTCCATCACACAATACAGCAAATACATCACATCACACTTATTTGTGGCTGTTATTTCTGTTGTCTGTTCACCAGAAAGAAGAGAAAATGGAGACAGTTGCACTTCAGAACTCTCTCACAGTG
This sequence comes from Centriscus cristatus, assembly GCA_037832705.1. NCBI lineage: Eukaryota > Metazoa > Chordata > Actinopteri > Syngnathiformes > Centriscidae > Centriscus > Centriscus cristatus. Next base: position 3,604,120 of record JBBMJM010000014.1, on the reverse strand, counting down.
TCATCCATCCTGGGCGCCCCATTACCTCCTTCTTCTGACCGTCGTGTGTATGTGTGTGTGTGTGTGTAACCCCCCCCCCCATGCACGCACACCACCCCCACCTCCCTGTCTGTCTCACTAGCTCCACGCAGCGCTTTGCCACCGAGAGAAGGTGGTAGTCGTCTCTTTGAAGTATCACTTCAATTACAGGATTTAACCCCACAGGTCAGCCCTTGATTATTTACAAAAGCCGGTGTAATTCTGTTGAAAACCGTCGCCTTTGCCATGAATACAAAAGCCAGTCCTCTCTCAAATGGAGTGAATTTCACAGCCGCCCGCGTCCTGTTTTGACCGGTCGTCTGATAACAGACAGCCACTCCTGACCGAACGTACACGGTGTGAGACGTACCTGTCACACACAGACGCTGAGAAGGTGAACTACCATGAACAAGCCTGGCATGCTGAAGCTTTTGAGCTGAAAATGTCCCAGGTGTGTGTGTGCATGTGTGTGTTTCTGACAACAAGATCTCAATCAAAAATGCCTCTGTTACCATCGCTGCTATTATTGATATTGACTGTTTGGGAAATCGGGGCCATTTAAAAACAGATCTTGCCAAAAATGTCATTGAATAATAGATATTTTCCGCTGATCAGATTTTTGTTTACTTAGCCTTTTAAATCCGTGTTCAGGCAGCTCTCAGCTGGTGGCCTTCTATTGACTTATTTTTTTATGAGGCTGGGGGGGTGAGGGGGGGGGGCGATACAGAGTGCTGTTATCACTCCTTCTTAAATAATATAAACAAGAGAAGAACAACATAAAAATAGATAAAGTCATCTTCGTGGGTAGTTCATTTCAGCCTAGATGGCCCTCGCTCGCTGGAGCATGATGCGTGCAATGAAAATACAAGGGTCCTCTTCTCTCCGCGGCCCCGTGCGCACCACCCCCCATAAAAGTTGCAACTGCCAGCTCAGGTGGAAAAATGTTGCAGAGTAGAAGATGTATTCAATAAATAGAGAGGGACAGCATGGGGCCCGGGGAGAGTGTGCATGAGACCAAGGTTTGGAGAGTGGAATAATGGACGAGAAGGTAGATGGGGCATGAGTGTACATTAAACAGCGGTGCTTGATGCCTGTGAGAGGAAACATGCCGCTGGGAATAGAACTCCTAACTAGCACTGTCTCCTTTCAATTTGAAGGGAGCGACAGGACTGTCATCTGGATAATTCTTTGAAAAGGGAACAGCTGACAAATTTATCTTGTGCCTCAGGACAGCTCGAAGGACATGGCGCCAACAAGTGTTCCCCATATGTACGTCCTCTGCACCCATATAAAACCAAAACCGATTCACAGACACCGACTCAGACGTAGTTGTTGTTGTTTTTGAGTAACAGTGTCACACTTTATACACACATATTTCATTATGTAATTATGTTTTGTTGCTTTTAATTGTCCTTATTTAAATGTCCATATTACATGGTTTACGAGTTTCGGTATCTTTCGTAAGTTTCACTTAACCTTCGGGGGTGTGACATATTCTTAAAAATTCACCTCTTTACATTTAAGATTGTCGTGACTCAAAATCTAAATTAATCTGTTTATGTGACTCCATGATGCATGCATGACAGACGCTGAATCGCCACCTCTCTTGACGGAGGAACATCGTTTACCATGTTTAAATGTAATTAATCCGATATGCAATTTGAAACAAAAATAAGGACTTGAAGTGAGAAAATGCCTCCCGCCCCAGGTGTCACGATGTGATTATCTCTGATGTCAGTCCATCACTCTGATACATACCTGACACAAATGGAAGTGAAATGTGCCAACGTGTCCTTGTCACGGCGCGGCTGATGATGAGATTGAGTGAAAGCCGGTCCCTTGATTGTCAGTTCAGCCCACCCAGGTCCTCCCATGAGTCGGCTCCTGCCACACCTACAGTAAAAGACCACCTCACAGGCAAAGGATTCCACATGAGAGACAAATCACAGCAGCTGGAATATCGACAATCACTTCGCTTTTGTCCACATTTCTGCTGAATGTAAATATTCAACCAGTGTCATGGAAGAATGCTGACTGAAAATAAGTTATCTGAGAGACTGTCATCCACAATTATTATCTTTACAGTATAAAATTGACACATATTTTCTCCAACCCCTTCAAATTTGAATAACATAGATGCCCCCGTGCGCTTTAAAAAAACAAACAAAAAAACAGCCAGCAAACCTGAGAGCTGAGATCACAGCGTACTCATCACTCATCACCGGCTGTTTCAGACTAGGCATCAATTTGAAGATGTGAGATATCACAGTGCAGCAAATGTCACATTTTTCCGCCGTCAGTGGTGCCAGTGTTTTTTTTGTTTTGTTTTGTTTTTTTGTTTCTCTCTTCCAGTGCCTGGATGAAAGCAGTGGCCTCGGCGTGCTTCTATGCCATCTTTTCATTCCCTACGGAGATATTTGAGTGTGAGATGTGCTCCGCCGTGCTGTGTACACAGAGAAGAACGAATTGGTGGGCGTGTCTGTAAGAATCATCAGGTTCCTCCTCACTCAGACAACCGGGGCAAAATAAACGTCCGTTTCCGACATCCACCTCACCTCAATAATTCATTGCATGTGTGATAAGTACAAGGACGGAAGTGGCGTTGTAGCCAGAGCTGCTGTAACTTGGCATTTTTTCAGAGGACGTTTCAAGCTCGACCTTACTTTTGCTTCTTTCACTTGGAAGCGCAGCAGGATTTCGCTTCAGCCGCCGGCTATTTACTATCCATATACTTCGTTTCCGTTGTTGCCGTCGCGGTGTGAAGACAGTGGCAGCCGCCGGCTGTATTAACAGCCCTTTATCTGTGATATCGTCAAAAGCCTATCATCAACTAAAAGTCTACCGAACAAACCCTGAGCCCCTCTGTCTCCTGAATGCGACAACATCATTCGCTGTGCTTTTTTTTTTTTCTTCTGCCCCCGTGACTGATTATCATTACCTTTTCTTGCAAATACCATACTCATTACGTTAGTGTACAGCCAAAACATTAGTAGAGGGAGCGTATCTCTCTCCCATGAAGGGAGAGGAGAGGAGAAGAGCTATGGAGGCAGATTTTCCTCCAGCCTCAGCAGCCAGCCCTGGCGCGCTTGGCTATTAACCACAATGAACATGGGCTTTGTTATTAACATCTGTTCATCAGGGATCGGGCCCAGGCCTAATCACCCCTCACACCTTCTGTTTCTGCACAAGAAGAGAAGCAATCAAGGGCATCATTTGGCAGCTGGCTGAAACTACTAATGCTTTTTCCTGCGCCCCCCCGCACCCCCCCCACCACCACCACCACCCCTCGCCTCCCCCCTTTGCGTTTCCTCTCTCCTCTGCCACCCCCCCCCCCCACACACACACACACACACACACACACACACACACTTTCTTCCCCTTCTCTTCAAAAAATGTTTCTCCGGCCCTCTTGTGGGATTATTTGAAAAGACGTACGGACAGACGTGGACGGACAAACCCCCGCAGCCGCCGCCGAGCGTGAACCTTTGATAACAGTGAGATGGTAGATTTACTGATGGCCGTAACAGTCCGGCGCCATGGGCGGCGCACATGAACCCCACCTCATCGCAGTCTCTCTCCTGCCTGGTCTTCCCAGCTGTATCACAGGCAGATGTTCACAGGTTTATATGACACCCCCGCCCGCCCTTAACACACACACACACACACACATCCGGAGAGCATGTGATAGAAAAAGGCAGACACAGGAAGAGATAGGGGGGAAAAAAAGAGATGAAAACAGAGAGAGCCAGTGATGGCCAGTGAGCGACAGATAATAACGAGACTGACAGATTACCAGTGGGAGGTTCTATGTGTCAATAAAAAGAAAATCACAGGCGCAGATTCAGTCTCTGAGCTAAAGGAACGTCTCAGCTCCAACAAATTTGAAGGTACCATCAGTACTATGTGACGCACGTATCTTTCTGGGACAGAACGCTGTGTGACTTAGTCCTTTTTAAAATGTGACTTTATTATTATTCCCAGTCTCTGGCACTAAGTGCACGTTCGTCTGTGTCAGTGCTGTCGCGACCATATGATATGTATTTTTGCACCTCGACTTGTGCCAGAGATTGCAGCATTTGTTGTTGTCGGATTAATCCCTTTGTCAGCTCCGGCTTCTCGAACACATTGTGTCTCCTTCTGTTACCCACAGGAAGGAAGGACTGGGGCATCTGTGTTTGGGTTGGCTATGTCTAAATCAGCACTCCTCGTCCTATCACACACGCTCGATGTCTCCGTGAATGTCTGTTCCTAACTGGGAACAACATGTCCTCTTCTGTCTCTGTGGAGAGGCTGCAAAACACAAAGCCTTTTTTTTTCCTGTGTGGATGTGGGCCTGTGACGGCTGTCACATTCAAGTTCTGGGACTGACAGCTTGAAATGATGTTTATCCGGATGCTGCTGTCAATCAGAGAATGTGCTTTTACTGATATGCTGTAACCTTGTTGACCTTTGTGGTTTAAGAGCTTGGGTTTAAAAAGAAAAAATACAAAGATGAAAATACACGAGGGCGACAGCATCATTCCAGAATGTGTATTTACCGTAAGTTGTGGGTGAATCATATTTTACACTCCAAACCAAGAGCACGTCTGAAGGGTGCAACTGTCAATGTGCCAGTGATTTATATTCCGGTACTCACCTCAGAGGCGTCAGGTAGCTCCTCCGAGGTTGAGACTGGTCTGTTCTGCCTCCACACTACGGCACTTCAAGGTCCTCATGCATCGCTCCTTTTTCCCACCTGCAGCAGAAGGAGATTTCAAAAAGAGTTACGCCAAAGTATCCTTTCGTTTCAGAGACTCAAATGATACATGTTTTTTTGTTTTTGCATCACGTGACATGGAGTCATACTCGAGTTCCATTAAGTTTTAATTATCACATCATATGGAGTTATAATTGCTGTAATTTCACCATCCATCCGAATACAAAACCTAACACAACCATATGTCGCTGCACATGTTATGTTCAATGCATCTATGTATCAGTGTGTGTTCCTGTTTAACAAACCTAATTGACTTTCGATATTGGTACTAAGATCTCGATAAAACAAGCTTTATTACAGCATTTAACCAACACACAAGCACAATTTGATCTATGGACCCCCCACCATGTGCCGTACAGCTAAGTGTGAGCAGGATTTGTCTAATTAGCCCGTTTGCAGGCTCGGAGCATCACTTTTAATGAGGTATCAGTTCCTCAAGGTCATTTCAGCTTTTTTCCAGCTTGTGTGTATGTAACTGTGTGCTCGTGTGGATGTGTGTTTCATCTCTTCCCGTCTGCTTGTTTGTGTTCTCTTTTATAATTGAAAAATGTCGACTCAGGTTGTCTCCATCTGTTAAGTGAGGAGCAGCATGACCACAAATTATTATGACCTTTGCAGTCTGTCTTTGGCCAGAATGTCATTTTTGTCATTGTTGAGAAGGTACAACTATATCAAAGCACTTCATTTGTAAATACAAATTATATTCCCTGAGTACACACTCTACAGCACGATTGTTTCCAGAATGGACTCTGGATGTGGAGAGACTCATTTACAAAGACTCTTTTGTTCTATTGTCATACCTCCATGTTTTTCTGTAATTCACATTTGCGCCCTCCATTTGCTCTATTTTCCATTTCCAGCCACAGGGGTCAAAGATGAAGCATTCCGTTGACGTTAGTCAACAATAGCTTTTTGGTCATGGCTCACAACTTCCTCACTTTACCTCTACAGACAAGGGTCGTCAATTTTAGTGTTTAAAAGTCATTGTGCCTTACCTTTATTGACTCCATTTTCTTTCATTTCTTGACCTAACTACCCGTTCAGCTCTCGTCTCCCCCTCATCCAACGGTTTCAACGCATATGTATTCACCATGCAAGACCTCTCTCATTTCCAGTGTTCCTTTCACCGTCATCTCATTCTTCACAGACAGGTCTATTTCTGTCATGGTGCATGGTCAGCCATTATCTCCCTCCCACCACATTTGTCTAAGACATTTGCTCACATCCTGATGGAACTTTTCACCTTGGTGTCACCTAGACTTAGGGCGTTTTCTGTCCGTATGAAACTTACACCGAAACTGAGCTAGCAGAGTTAGCCACGCTAAACCACCACCCACGTAAATACAGGTGACTCACTGGGAGGAAGTAGTGCCCACGGTGGAAATGATAGCAGTGGAATGGGTTTTAAGCCTATAGAGCCAGGGTAGCTGGTGTCCCTCCTCTGTCAAAGTAAAAACAGTAAGGCGCTAAACACCTTCCATCCCAGCAGTGGCAGGGGGCTCACAATACCATTAGAAAAGTGTCGAGAAACACTGTCTGTTCTCAGGCTGGTTATACTACATGTTGGTGTGTCTGGGAATGCCATCAAACCCAAAGGAATGAAGGTTGGGTGCTCGAAGATCATGGGAAGGATGAACTATTCCATGTATATGAGAGCTGACCCCAACATTTCTCCTTAACTAGTCACTGCCAGAGACCCCCCTTGCCCCCAAACAGTAAATAAATACTAAGGCTGTTATGGGTGACCGTACACACAGACTCAAACATTGACAGAAACACGCTCTATTAAAGACACAGTCACAGTCGCACATGAGAACAGAGAAAAGTAGGCCGGGCTGTGATGGGTTAAATGGCCTTATACCCCCCGCCCCCCACCCCCTGTGCTGAGGGGGAATGTACTCCTGTGCTGTGAGCGATCACTTCCTCTCTCTGGGGCTCCAGCATGGGGCCAGACTGGTGGCTGTTAGCTTGAGATGGATGACTTCTCATCCTGCCTTTTCCGACAAGTGGAGTACACGGGCAGAAAACAACAGCGAGAGCCTGAACATTGAACCAGGAAGTCGGCGGAAGGCACTTCAGTCTGCTGTCGACTGTCATTCATGCAACATCAAGCACCGTCATCCTTAACAAGCAAATTACTCAGCAGAAAATGTACGTACAAATGAAGCATTCATGTTCACTGCACTGTTAGTTGTATCACTCATATACTTATATTTGTATAAAATATGGGTCATTTAACTGTGTTGCATCTACTATTGAGATATTTAGCATCAATATCCTTTGAATCAGCTCACAAGCAATCTTGCATTCCATCAATATATCACATAGACGTTATGCTCACATCCATGAGCGTAATCAGTCGGTAACATTCATACCGTCTTCAAAGTTTCAGAAACAACTTCACATCAATGTTCCATAGGATCGTTCCTTTTATTACATTTCAGACTTCTGCTTAAAGTGTGAAAATGAAATATTTAATCTGTAATAACACGGTGTAAAAAGTGTGCAGAAAGTCATGCTGTGAAGTCTGAGGGAGGGGGGCTCGGCCAAAAAGGAGGTGCTGTATTTTTTTATTTTCTTCAAGGCAAAATGGAGAAAATTGGCGAGTCATGCAGGTCGACTGAAGGGGAACGTAATAACATTTTTTTTTCAAAAAAAGATTACAATTTTCTTTTAAATAACCTGTGTTCTGTTAACTTAACTAATTTGTGGATGTAAAGAAGCGTAGATGCATTTCCCCATGTCTACTACCACACTAGCGCCTGCACTCCATCTTTACTTACATGCTAGAAGAGCAGAGGTCACCCTCAAAGCCTGGTACAAAGGACGGACTGATCCTGCGGTGTTGACTTTAACATAATGTCCTGCCTCCCCTCCACAGCGTTCAGAGGGGTCTGAACAATGTATCTAAAGTGAAGCCTTCTCAGCAGGTGGAGATTCAAACAGGTCCCAGACCAGAGGCACCTCGGGAGGGATTGGATGACTGCTGCTTACTGCCTGGCCAAAGTTTGACCTGTGCTAAAAAACAGGCCTGTTCCAGCCCATTGCTGCTCTCCCTCTGCTAAAACAACACCCGGGAAAGTGTGCGTCAATATCGGTAGGCTGAAAGCGTGTGTGTGTGCGCGTGTGTCTGTGATGAGTGATGAAAGAAGGACATGTAAAGGTATATTTGCACCTGAAAACACTGACCCACAGTTGGGTAAACACACAAATGAACGCCTCATGAGTTCCCCCTCTTTGAACTCAAGTCACGTGCAGCTGGATGTGTCCGTGCACAAACATGACCGGTGTGTGTGAGGCATTCTTCGTGTGAGGTCAGAAGTGTGTGTATTCATTTAAGTCAGTGTCCTCCTCCTCCTTTTCTATTAGGAATTAAATCTAAGTTGTTTTGTTTTTTTGAAGTACAGTACATGCTTTGTATTTCATCATTATCTCCTGGAATAGCGGTTTTACCTTAAAAAAAAAAAAAGTGAGAGTAGGTGAAAGGAATGATGGGGAAGGGACTACTGAACATTTTAACAGACGTTGATGGCCGCCAGCTGCTAGGCCCCGCCCTTTGGTCAGTGACTGATGGGCCAAACTTGACCTTCTCTCTGAGCGGCATGGGGCACCGGGCTGGGGATTGAAAACATCCTCTCAGAGTGATGGCTGTTTCAGAGGTCTGCCAGTCACCAACGCACCGTGGTATCAAAAAGAGGCAGCGATGGCATGCTAGACATGTCACCCATGTGCCAGGAAGACGTCGGAGGCCAAGCTGAGCCGGCAGGATGCCATCGTAGATAACTTTGCAGCAGCGTGGATGAATTTGAAATTTAAGGTTAACAAACGTTTCCTTTCAAGATAATTAAATGTCTGTACGTGCAAGCAGATGAGCGGCAATTTGAAGCCACTGTGCTGTACATTCTGTTTCTTGGATATTAGCCAAGATTCAGCGAAAACATCTGCTCTATTGATGAACAGATCTGGGAAATATGGATCTATTCTTATATCTGCATGTGCAAAGTGACGAGAAATGGTCCGTATGAATTGGTGCATCGTCCTCTGGTTGCTATATTCTGTATGCACAGCCTTTTCATCAAATCAGTGTTTTAATACGGAGGACGCTGTGGAGACAGATTTCAGGGACAGACTTGATTTGCTGATTTGCAGAATAACTCAACTTTAAAATCAACAATTTATCTCAAAAACGGTATCTAGAGGTGACACATGTTCACTGTTGGAGGCCATATGGCTGGGTCAGAAAGAAAGAAGATATTAAAAAATATAAATAAATAAAAAATGACAGGGAGTTCTGCAGCTAATCTCTGGACACCATTCTGGTTTTCCCGTTTTCCAATGATAATGAGGTACTCAAGCGATAAAACCACAGCTCAGGCTGGTGGTGACATGTGACATCGAGGAGTTTGCACGCTTGTGTGAAGAGATTTCTCTCAGGTGTGATGGAGTGAGGCGATGGAGGAAGCTATATGTGACTTGAGTTAGTCACATATATTGCTAACGTGGACATCTCCTGGTAGTCACGCTTGAGGACCGACATGAGAAAATGATGTGCGCCCAGGTGGTCAAATGCTCTTTTTGTCTCTCAGCAGACAGCCAGAGCTGCTTTTGTGACTGTTCATCACTTCGAAGGAGGACCCATGGTGGGTGTTTACGGTTCCTCACACCCCCCTCAGTCCTCCGTGCTTCCGCGCTCTAGCTTTTGTCATTGGAGGCGAGGTGGAAACTTGTAAGGGCTGGAAATATATGGTGTGAATATGGGGTGTGTAAGTAATAAACCATACATCTATTCAAGTCATGCCACTCTGAGTCTCTCTACATGTCGGTCTCAGAGACCCCATATGGGCCCCCATTTAGTCTATACAATAGCAAAAAAGGACACCTCATCCATTATATGCCATATTATATGTGTACAATGGTGGTCCTATTGGCACGCAGGCAGAAGCATCTTGTTGCCAGTCGTTAGGCCTAGATTAATACTTGCATGAATCTACATAAAACCCAACAGAATGATGCTGCTCCGAGTTGGCATCCATAAATTGTGGAGATATAGTGTTGCCAGATAGCAGGCATATGGCCGTGGTAGGACACTGCTCCTTGTAATTGAGCAGTAGAGCAAGCAGTCCATAAAGATGCCAAGACGTTGTTAAATATTTATGTAGATGAATGGAGTAATAAATAAATGGTTAAATGAATAATGGGCTCGACTAAAGTGATTGGAATAGATACGATATGTTTTATTCACAGCGTTTAATCTGATTTTTGGTGTGTGTGTGTGTGGTGTGTGTGTGTGGTGTGTGTGTGTGTGTGTGTGTGTGTGTGTGTAGGGGGGGCTGCAGTTAAAGTTACCCTCTTCATGCATGTGTGCTGTTCAAATTTAAAGTCCAAAATGATGTAAAATCTAAATTAATTAGTGCACTTTCATCTGGTCTTTACTGGAATATGAGTGGTCCTCTATCTTACAAAACCATTTCCTCCCTTTATAGACAGATGATTGTCGCCCTGTGCTTGCTCCTGTGGGGACATTGTGTCTGTGAGACCCCTGCTGAGCTTGACCACATAGCTGTTTTCTTATGCCCTCTACAGGCTAAAACCGGAACTGAGAAGCCACAGGCAAGAAGGAAACTGTCCTCTGAGATTATCTCTTTCAAATGACTGTTAATGAGCATCACAGTGACGGCAAAACATTTGCACTGAAGCCTCTCTGCAGAGTGTTACTACCATTTACGCACTAAAAGGAATGGAAATATATACTTACATATTTTCACCATAGTCTCATTCCAAAAATATGTTTGGTCTTTTAAGCTTTCTTGTACTAAAATGTGTTATACAGAAAAAAATACTGTCCACCGAGAGACATTGTCCACCGCATAACATCAACATTTCTTCTTTGCTCCCTCCGAATGACAGACAAAATGCCATAATCTAGCTATGAAGAACTTTGCAGTGTGTTTGGTCAAGAGAGTGACTAAAATCTGTTATTTGCCGTGCACACGAGGACAGCCCAGAGTTGACAACACTTCACATTTACACTCAGGAATCTGCACAGATGCCGGAACCATTATGAATGATATGTGGGTCTTCTATGAATGGTTCATGTTTTTTTTTTAGATTAGAAATACAGAATTCTATGTTGAAATGTCAGTTATAGATTCATAAAATGTATTTTGGCCCTCCGAGTCACTGGGATTAATTATTCTGCAGTTCAGCTTCTATGATGTGGCATCATTACATTTATTTGGAAGAAAGAAGACGCAGACATCAAGAAACTTTTAGGAGAAATTAGACTAACCAACGAGTGAGACCCAGCATGAGAACAAACTGCATGGTTCTGTGATGAAGAAAAAAAAAAAATTCTGAGCCACTATTGTTTGTATTTATGTGTGTCTTTGCCTGTGTGTGTGTGTGTGTATGTGTGTGTGTGTGTGTGTGTGTGTGTGTGTGTGTGTGTGTGTGTGTGTGTGTGTGTGT
>JBBMJM010000014.1:3557998-3572790 GCA_037832705.1 Centriscus cristatus | reverse complement strand
CACACACACACACACACACACACACACACACACACACACACACACACACACACACACACACACACACACACCAAAAAGCTCCCCAGAGGTCAATTAGGACAGACAAGGAGCGGTCATACAAAGGGTGCTAGTGGCCCAGAGCCACATAATTAACAGTTAGAAAGTACTTTACTCTGTTAATTTAATTAGTTAATCCTTTTATCAATGATTCTTTGTTGAGGGCAGTCACACATGGACCAGGGCTCCTCTTTTCCATGTTACATGTGAATGGCTGGAGATCTGGAAGTGATCTGATTCGCAGTGGCAAGCAAAGACACCCAAGTGTGCCGTTAGATGCACGAGCAGATTTGTAGACGTGCGGATTAATTGCACGCAAGAAAATGTCGCCCTTTTCCAGTTTTCCTCGTTAACCTGGAACTGGAGCCTTGCTAAGGTGGAAGCGACGGTGAATCGGCACAGGAAATCAGACATGAACGGATCAAAGAAATATGAGCATTTGAAAGAGGTTCTTCTTCCTGATACAAATTGGAATGTTTGAAGTCAAACGATAATTTTCATGTGGTGCCAAGTCTCATTCCTTTGTCCCTTTTGGAACACCACCCCCTCTGCCCAAAACCCGTATCTGTCTCACACTCCAGACAGTATTCAAATGAGCTGCGCTCGCCGCCACATTTATTTTACAGCACCACTTGAAGCGTTAACAATAACGGCCATGTAATCCTCAGCGACGTTGCACACGGTGCCCCCCTCCCTTTCAGGTGCAGCACCTTTGAACATCAAAATCTTTTTCGGAAAATGCTCCAATAATCAGCACCTCCGCCCCGTGTCGGGCCGTGAACCCCACATTCTGGGTTTAAGGGATGTGTGTGTGTGTGTGTGTGTGTGTTGGGGGGGTTACTACACAGACACCCTATGGCCCTTGTCTCGCTTTACTTACAAGAAAATGTAACTTACTCATGTGGCTGGAAGCACAGAAATTCTAATTAAGATCAGTAAAAGAAGCAGACAAGCAGGAAACACTTACAGGCTTTGTGTGTGTATTATCGCTCATTATTCCATATGAAAGTGATACAAAAGGTTCAACAAGGTACAAACTGTCCAGTCACACCATCTACTGGAAATATATTCATGAACCTTTGCATTGCTGGTAGACTGTACTCTCTGTTTATGGATAAAGTTGTATCATCCCTTGTTGTTTGTTTGTGGAGGGCATGCAATCGACGTTTTGTCGTACAATAGGTCAGTGTGCGGAAAAATAGTTTGCAATCAAACTCAACTGAGCAGACGGCTGATTGTTTATTTCGGTGGAGAAGCCTTTCGTGTGATTGCAATCACGCTCACCCGCCGCAGCTTCATTAAGGTGGAGCTGGGAGTCGCGAGGACGCAGACATGGAAAACCCTGTTAGCTAGCACGTTAATGTTAATCTGGACGTGGGCATCTTCACATCGGGTCAAAGTCTGCAGTGCTGTTCAAATAATAGACAACTGTGCCCTGGTTAATGTTCCGTTATCTTTGTATACATACAACTACAGAGGAAAAAAGGGACTTTCAGTCAGTAAAAGAGCAAGTTCTGAATATTTCGTAACACAAGCCTGTATATCTGACAAGCTTCATATTCTTTTTATGAGAAACAACCCGGCACAAAGGACAAAAATATCATTACTTACAGAGGTACAAAAGTAAACAACTATTTGAAATTGGACATGTTATATGAAGCTATAGCCGACAGAACTTCAGGCTCTATAGGACCAAATCTACAGACTCCTTCAAGCATAAAAAAATACACTGCTCTATAATTTCTGGCAGCCTTTGATAGGGATTTGTGCCCAAATGAAAATGCATCCGAAATGAGCAGCCCTCTGTGGCCCCCACAGCGTGCAAAGATGGCATACAGCAATAATCTTAAAAAATGTAATTAAACACAGATAAGATTAATACAATCAGGGAGAGATGATTGAAAGATGCTGTTGTTGTGTAGGAGGGTGGTGAGGCCCCCGGGCCCCTGGGCCCCAAAACGAGGTGGCTAGCTGTGGGGAAGGAGGCCCTTCGCACTGGGATTATCTTAGCCAGGTGGGGGAGCTCCGTGGTTGGAGCATTTAAATTAGCGGCGAGATGACAACCCCCATTAGGAGGGATTAAAGGCCTGCTGGCAGGCAGAAATGCACTGGCACTGGCAGGGACATCCGTCACATGAAACCCGAGGCAGCGTGGCACAAGTCAGTCACGATGCAGTCGCAGTCATCCGGCTCATCACAAGCACGACGGCGTCCATGTCGCAAATTTGAATTAAATTGGAATTCAGGCTTAATGGGGGTTCTTCATTTTATACTTCACGTCATTGTTTTTGTGTAGAAATCATAAAACGTAGCACGGAAGGGCATCGACCAAGAAACGATTCAGCTTCTTGATGTGTTGTTTCTCGAGCTAAGTTTGGTCTCTCTGTCCTGTGTTCCCAAGCAGGGACCCACAGTTGCCCAACTCTCTTCAAGTTAATTCTAACGGACAGCGCAAAAGTTCAGAAGTGAGACTTCACAGAAGCCCAGTCACTGCGGAGGTCCCCGCAGAGACTCTGTCTGTCGGTGGGATTGTGCTAATGTCAAAAAGCTGCGAGAGGAATTACTGGCTTACCGCCACCTGACAACAGCACTTTTTGTTCCTGATGCGTTCCCAAGTTCTGAAGGCAGAGGAAAACAAAACAAAAACCAGCAATCCGATTAAAACAATCTCCTTGAGTCCTGATTAACATACATTTACATGAGAATAGCCCCATGTGATTAAACAGTGGTAGGTGAGTCCAGCGCCCTATGTGGCACTATGGCTCCGCAGGAGGAGGCCCACTGCTCTGCACACTGCAAGAGGGGAATCTTCCCTGCCCGGCTGTGTCCGGGCTATTTGGCCTGCGCTGCTCATCGTAAATGTGTCATCTCTCCCAGGGCAGCTTACAAACAAGAACTTTTAAAGCCCACCACCTGCTGGAGCGCGAACTGGGATCAGTATGGGACAAGGGGATCGTATCTCTACGCAAACTAACCGATGACAAGTTCCAGATAAACACAATAACAAGATACACTGGGCCGGCTCGTCGTGCATGCACACTTTAAAGGGCAAGATTTATGATTTATCATTTTACAGAGATTCTCTTGTACGACAAACACCTTCAGCGTTGTGTTCTCGGCGAGGGCTTCAAACAAGCAAAATCAGGATGTGCAGTAACAGCTTGAGACGGCGAAACAGGGGGAAAACGGAGATGACGATAAAAAAAAAAGAAGAAGAAAAAAAGGAAATGTAGACAGATAACGTCAGATGTCAGTGTTTGGTATTTGTACAAAGCTCCAGAGAGAAGTTTGCCTGCAGCCATCGCAGTGTTTGTGACAAATGAAAGGAGAGCGTTGCACGCTCCTGTGCCAACCTGGGCCTCCTCTCTTCCCCTACAGCACACTGAGCTCTCCAGCGGCAACAGGAAATCAAACAATTAGCAGGAGGGAAGTAAAAGGTCCTTTTTCACCCTCTGGCACTTGTAAACAAAAAAGCGTTTAAAATGGTGCCATCTTGATATAAAATTCGATTTTTCTGTGTCGCTCACCCAACACATGCAGGCAAACAAACAAACAAACAAACAAAATACAGGCCAAATATATGAATAAATAGTAGAATAGAATAGTAGAATAGTAGAATATCTGAATGATTAAATAATTTCCATATTTAATATAAAATCAAATTCCTAGAGAATACAAATACATGTGTAGCACTAATCCTGTAAAAAGCATTCACACACAAATGAAATGATGAAAACAAGCAAGTTTGGGACTGAAAACCGAGTCAACTGGGTATTGAAGCTACATTTAGAGCTACATGAAGTACCTCTAAAGCACGGAGAAAGAACATGAATCTCCCCATATCGCGGCAGACTGCTCTCTAAGTGGAATGCTTTACTATGGGACCCCTTCACAGCGAGGAGGTTTTGCTTACATAAAGAAGCCGGCCAAGGTCTGGGACATTGCACTCGGGACTGGGGCATCCCAGTTCTCTGTCTAAGTGGAATGGAGAAAACATGGACGTTAATGTAGAAGCTGAAAACAAGAAACATGTGTTTTCTTTCTGAGATGGAAGTTTCCAGGCTGGTTACTTGATATATGCATTGATATATGAACGCATCTCAAGTATGTTTTCTTCATCAAGATGATTTGTAAAAAAACACATAAAATCAATAGAAATTTAACTAATTCAATAACTACTAACTTTCATTGTATATTCAGTTTTAAGTTGATGCTTGCCATTTATACAGACAATATTTTAAACCTGAAAATGTATCTTGTTACAATAGAAACCACAAAATATTTTGCATTGATAAACAGAGGAGTTACTTTTAAAGCGTCAGAAATATAGTTAACGTCCCTTTTTATATTTGTCTCCAAATGCATATGTCAGGGTTTGAATGAATAATACACACTGATGGATATCGGCACCATTTCCTGACAGTGCTGAAAGGAACACACGTCCTGACGAGATGGACACTTGACATGTTCTTTTCTTTCCTAAATGGCTTTTAAATGACTTTGCTGAGGTGTATTGACTCATCTTCTGAATGTCTGAATACTGGCGACCTTATATGTGCAGTAAAAATGACAAAGCAGAGGTTTTTATCCCCACCACAAACCGATGGCTACGACACACTCTAAAACACCAGTTCTTGAAAGATATCAGATATTAATTAGTAAGTAGGTACAGTATCTGTGATGGCTCCAACTGCAATGACAAACATTGCAGTTGGATGACTAGTCTGCTGGTGCAGATGGAGAGTGACCACTACATATTTCCAGGTCATTTTGGAACAGTGAACCATTAAAAGTCAGTTATTTGTCTTATCTCTTCCAATGTGCTGGGTGTTTTTATGTGAAGCCAAGACTCCACACACTGGACCGAGTCCATGCAGCCACTGGAGTCCAGTGTTGACCTGACCTGTCCCCCTTTCCTCCCCAGCCTCCCTGCACCCCTCTAAGTACGTGCTTTACACTCGTACCCTCTGGACCTGCGGTTGCCGCGGCTGCCGATGGATGTGCTGGTGCTCTACTGCCCTCCAATGGCAACTACTACACACACCATCCCCATCTTGGACGGGCAGAGCTCAGATGATGGACCTGAGACCAGGAGACTGACCAAAGAGGGCCAAAGGAGAGAGGCCTCCACACAGGAAAACCAGTCTGAGCAGATGATGCCATGCTGGAGAGTCATGTAGTGGAAGGCTGTGAACAGGTGTAAAGAAGCGTGCATGCATGATGGACGCTCACTTCCTCCTGCGTCCACAACTGGCCTTGATCACAGTTTAAGAAAATGATTCTTATTCGTGTTTTAACCCAAGAACACAATGCACATGTACACACACACACACACACACACACACACACACACACAGAAGAAAGCGCACACAAGGCTGCATATAGTTCATAAGAGAGATAAATGTAGACAGTGTGCTGAGGCCCAGATGGCTCAGTCACAATGGCAGTGCAGGGCAGCCTTTGATGGGTGTGAGTGATTGATTTCAGGCTTGACTGGCTCTGATAGAGTCCCCTCAGGAGGCGCCTGGCAACCACGGGCCCGCGCCAGAGCCTCTCGGCAAGAAACAAGATGGAGCAGAAATTCGCTGGATGCCCAGCAGCTTCATTCGCGTCCCCATAGACGTCCAATACATTCCGGATACTTAAAACTGCTGGCATTGGATAGATTTTGTCACTGGCTTCAGCTTTCAATGGCGAAGCGTTTTACAGTAGAGTAATTGGTCATTCAATATGTCACAGCGTGCGACTTTCAACACAAAACATGTCTATTTTCAAGTATTTTTTTCCCCTCTTTCTTTCACACTTTATCCCCTTAAGGTAATTTCAGCCTGCAAATCACCTCCTCCTATGACATTTGTGGATCAAACTCAAATTTGCAGCGATGAAAACATCACAGAAATAATACCGGTTTATTTTTCATCAATGTGACTCTTCCTTAGTTACTTTATACTCTGTTGAAAAGCTGTTATTTACCCTGCATGGAGATATTGACAGATAGCTGTAATGGAATATGGCTGACATCTTGGGGTGACATTTTCAGCACTGCCACTGTGCTGCGACTAACTCCACTCAGCTCGCTGGGCAGGAGGGCACCGTGTTCATGAGGACATATTTGCCCCGGAGTCATCTCACTTACCCGAAACACTAAGACATGTTACGACAATCAATTTACCATAGATTCCAAATCCCTGTCCACCACAGCACAGGCAGCCCCTGGTATCAACATCAGGCTAACCCCCAGCTGTCAGACCCGTCAGGGGGGAACAGGGAGGATTGGACTTGGAAAATAATAACCGTAAATAATAACCTATTTGTTTTCACTGGCATTAGTCGCTGAGCCAAGATGAATGCGCCAAGGTTCTGTCTTTCTTTCTATAGTCTACGAAGCACATGACGGAAATATTCTAACTCCTCCATGAGCCATGTTGGGTCCAGTTTGCTGAAAGTAAAACATGTAAAAAATGAAAATCAAATGTTCTGTTGAACGAAACATTTAACACGAAAGAAAATTAAATTTGCAGTGATGTTTGTATTTCTAATCATGGCACTTAATTGCTTTAACTACATAAATCACACTCTGACTACCGTGGCAGTAACGTTACTATGGTAATAATTACTTATGTGCTGACACCGTCATCAGGCAGGTACCCTTTGGCTCATTTGAATAATTAACATCTTAAGGGCCACAGCTCTTTTTTTCTAATTGTGAGTTTATTAAGGAAGGGATTGATGAAGCTTCTGAATAATTTACCAATTAGTTCTACACGTTTATATTATTTACATATTTATTTAACATGAACATTTTATTGTGCCTTGTTGCTTGTGCCTGAAGAATTAATTTGTCCATGAAGACCCCCCGACCCCCCCGACCCCCTCCACCCCCTCAGCCCCCAGCCATTTCGGAAGAATAGAAACGATGGATTAATATGTAATAAAATCTCAAATTGCCAAACATTCCAAACATGTATTTACGAAATTGGTTTGTGAACGGATACAAAGCGTCCTGTGAGGTTTGAAAATAAAAATACAAAAAAAGAAGAAGAAGAAAAAAAGCAAAATTAGCACAAAAGGGCACATTATATGTTAATGTTTGTATCACAGTGAGGAAAGCTTCAGAAGTTTAAACGAAATGCAAAACACCATATTGAATGATCCATTTCCAGGCCAACTCGTGTACCCCAACCTTATTGCAGCTGAGGACAACTGTCTTAGCAGAGATACGCAAGGAAAGAGAAGGAGGGTGTCATCGTAGCTCATGCTGCCTTGGCTCCAAACGGACATAAATCTAACTGGAGACAGAGGGGCGGGCAGAGAGGTGAGGGAGAGGGCAGGGCAGCGCTGCCCGCCTGGGGAGTTTGGCATGTGCCCTCCCCGGGCCTCCTGTAGACCTGGGGTCAAAGTAAATAAAGGGGCGATGTGAGCTGCTTCTTGCAACCCCGTAGCAACCTCTTTCCCTCCCTTCATCCCACAGCCCAGCGACAGGAATCTGTCTTTTTGTCCGGTGGCCACGCCCTCCTGTCGCCATCCATACCTCCACTGCCACATGCCACCTTTTCTTCATTCTCCAGCTCCATGTCCAGACATGAGGCCAAGGCCCCTTCTCTGCGGCTTGTAACAGCCTGACACTGAAACACAGCTGGGTGGCTCCGGTACGGGAGGCTGCTGCTGGAGCAGATAGCGTGGCTGCACGCAGGGATGGGAGTCGATAAGACCTTGTTGTTGCAGATTCCGTAAATCGCTCCGATTCTCTATCATAATCCCAACTGTCTATGTGCAAGATGAGTACATACGTAGGTTTTCGGCATATGTGCAGCGTTTGATCAACGCACAAGGCACCGTGTGGAAGAAAGGACACAGATATTTACTGCCAGACAACTTCTTTTTGTTCTCGCCACCATCACTACTTGTACACAAAAGTGTATCTTGCCCCCACACACATCTTCGGTTTGCTTTCTGGCCAGTACAGTTTGCAGGCTCGAGCACCCACGGGAATAAATGAGGGTTGAGCACATTCTTTGGACACGCAAATACATGCAAGAAACACACTGTCCGCAAACACAGAAACTGCAATAAAGTCTAGCGCTGCGTTTAATGGGAACATGGGTGAAGAAACTGATGCTGGACTGAGCAGGGTGGTGGACAAAGAGCTCATGTTCCCTCGATGTAGAACGTGGAAAAATGCTTTACACGTAATAAAAAAACAATGGGACGCCTCAGAGCTCGCTGAGCTCATAGCGGGATGTGTAGGATTTGCCGTGCGAGCACAGCCTAAGAGGGCTTTGCTGTTTTATAAGATCATGTTAAATGTCTAATAGTCTGCAGTTGTTCCAGAGGTTAACGCTCTCACACATTGTTCTTTTATAAAAAAAAAAATAAGTTCTTGCATCAAAGCGCCCGTACACGTGACCCATCGTCTTCTGTGCGCCATGTAAAATGATTTAACCCTTAACTTATTGACAAGACCCCAGCCATGTGTAACAAAAGGACGATATGCAACAGTATAAGTTCATGTCGGAGCTGCTGACACATGGAGACCGCTCTCCTCCTCCTCCTCCTCCTCTTCATCCCTCCATCTCCCCGTCCCTCCTGCTGTAAGAATTCCCAACCCTCTCTGCAGGTCGCCAGCCAGCCAAGACCAGCAGAACATGTGTTTTCCTCTCCTGGTCGGGTCAAAGCGAGGTCGTTCATTCATTCTTAGTGATATAGCGGCCTGGCTCAGCCGCTCACATGATGTGCCGCGCCCTCGCAACAGATGATGAATCCAGCGCGGCCGATACAGATAGACAGACAGATAGAGAGATGGAGGAACAAGAGAGAGATGGCGAGAGACCCCCCTCTGATACCGACAGACGCATCTCATTCCAGCCGGTTTGCAACTCAATCAGGGACATGTGCCGCGTTAGGACGGGAACTGTATGTTACGCCACTTTCATATGTTCAAGCCACGAAGGCTTTTGAACTTTGACCACAAACTTATGAATTTTCTTTTAAAGCTCAGAGGAATTTAAGGAAAATATTTTCCGCTCAACGAACACAGGATATTCATGTTTCAAAGCTGAGTTACGTTTTCAATAACATCGGGAAGTCTTGTTTTTTAACCACGCTGTTTCCACACGTTTGCTTTGCTCGTTCTTCACAACGCTCATATTGACACAGCGAGTTTACACAACCTAAATACAATATTATTGGTGAAACCACTGCGCAGGCAACACGTTGTTGTCGGATTTGTCTCAATTCCTTGGCAGATTTTTTCACTTCACCGACAAAACACTGCATCCGGACCCCACCCCCGCGCTACTACTTTACACATCCGCGGTATAAATTGGGTTTTCACGTTCCAAAATGCAAGGAAGGCAGAGGGATGTGCGAATGAACTGCTGTGCAATTTTCACTCCTCGTGCAGCGTTCTCTCATCAAAACAAGGACGTTTTCTTTCTCTCTCACACGGTGGCGTGTTGATCTAAGCAAACATCCCCGGCGGCGCCATCCGACGCCGTTCAAAAGTCATTTTCAACTTGAGACTGCAAACTTCCACCTTCCCAATGTCATAATTTGGGTGATTTGAATCGGGATAACTGTCTGAGCCATAGCCATCGCCACGGCAACCTTTCAGTTGAAGCAGACAGACATTTGATGGGGATTTACTGGTCTCATAAACTTAATACCGATTCTGCTAATAAATAAGTGTGATGTTACAAGAATGACTCGTTTATAGACTGACACGTTTTCATATAATCCCAATAAAATGATACAGTTGCAAAGTGGGATTGTGGAATTATGCGATTGTTTTGTTCCCCCAAATAGAACCATTTCTATCTGGAACCTGTGTTACATTTAGTGCAGCAGCTCCTTTATTTCTCCCCTTGTTTCGAGGTAACACAGTGTCATGTATACAAGCCTCAGAACAGCTGCCGACGCGCTAAAAAGGCTGTAAAACACCAAAGGGACATAAAATGAATAAACAACAATAATAACACTTTTGCATCGCTGCCTGTACTTAATGCTTATCAGGTGTCATGGCGGCCATGACACCGTGCTGAGTAAGATTCGCTACAGGAGGCATCCTCTTGGCCCCATCAACAGCATGTGGGCTCCGACAGGAGCTGAAAAGGCGAGACAAGAGATTAAGGAGGCAAGAAGCTTTGTCGTTGCACACTGCCTCACACACACACACACACACACACACACACGCACAGCGTCTGCTTCCATTTTTTCTTATTACTGCAGAACGAAGGGAAAAATAGTAGTTACTAATGGACTAAAAATGTCTCCGACGCCCGACCCTTTCACTCCCGCAAAAGCCAGAAAAACCACTCACCAAATCGGTTCTCTGCCCCACTTTTGAGCACTGCTTTTAGTCAGTCACACAGTTCCCCCTATAAGGAATGGATGTGGGGACGTTGCGTGAGACTGGGTGAAATGTGAGTTAATGGGAAGCGAGTCAGTGGTTGAGTGAAGAAGCCAGGCGGAGTAGGTAGTTAAAGAGCAGAACAGTACCTTAGGGGTACTCAGCGCATCTGGACTCACACTGGGAAAAGTGTATTTATCAACTTAATAGCAGGTGTCTGATTGAACATGACTATGATTACAGTAAGTTGTCTTTTGGCTCCTCTCCTCCTCCTCCTCCTCTTCTTCCTGCTCATCACACTCCCCCACGCTGCTCCCTCGCCGTCCTCTACCTCCATGTCAAAGCTACAGGAAATTGATGCGGTGGGTATTGTCATTGTAAACACGAGCTGATTTAATAACATAAACAGCTTGTTTCTGACATGATTTATGTCATTTTAAGAGTCCTCATTACCCTGTGTAGGGTTCACTTTTAAAGCTGAGAAGGAGACGCTCCTCAGAAGGTGAATGAACAAGAAACGTGACTTGTGGAAGTTGCAGAGACGAAGCCGTTCAGCTGATAAGGCAGGGAAGGCCCTTCAGGTGTCTCCTGCACCACTGCTGTGTAAATGAGCTCCAATTAAACAGGCGGCCCCCAGCTCCAGGTCTCCCCGCAGCCCTCCCTCAGCTTCCTCCATCCCCTAAGCCTCCCCCACCCCCATGCTGCTTGCCGTAAGGCCCAACTCACCCCATGGCTCCTGCAGCTGCTCGCTTGTTCCCACTTTCTGTTTTTCGCTCACACTGCGTGACCCAAAGGCCTGCTTAACTGTGTGTGTGTGTGTGTGTGTGTGTGTGTGTGTCTGTGTGTGTCTGTGTGTCAACTCCTGATAAGTGGCAAAATGCTGCAAATGCTTCTTGGTTGATTTGTGTGCGTTGCAGTAATTTGTCAAAGTTTTCTAAGTTCAACAAATATAACAGATGAAAAAAAAGAAAAAGTTAC
Organism: Centriscus cristatus; assembly: GCA_037832705.1. Classification (NCBI taxonomy): domain Eukaryota; kingdom Metazoa; phylum Chordata; class Actinopteri; order Syngnathiformes; family Centriscidae; genus Centriscus; species Centriscus cristatus. The sequence goes on along the minus strand of JBBMJM010000014.1, from coordinate 3,561,407 downwards.
ACTTGATAGCAGATTTAACAAAGCCCATGAGATCATGGAGGTTGTGAGATGTGGACTGCAGGAAGCGTCTGTGAACACAGACCAAACACGACATTAACAGTTTGCAAACAGTGTCTGATTCCTCAGAGGACCTTTGCCACGCAGCAATGGGGGTCTGACAACAGCGGGTGATTTGGCCAATTAGATAAGGTCGTGATTTCGGTGGCCAGATTGGGAGAGTGGCTGCTGGCTCCTGGCCAGGACACTGGGGCTGCCACCCCTGGTCCTGGAGGAGCCATGCCCAAGTGACCATGGCGAGGCGAGAAAGAGAGAGTGAAGCATTTGATGATCAAACGAAATATCAGCATACCGGCCACATCAAACCTAAAAAAAAATAGAATAAAAAAATCACCCTTTTTCTTTTGAAAACTGTATAAAAAAAACAAAGGATACAACAATACAATTGCAATTACACAAGTGTTTCTAATACAAGGATCGGACCTGTTGTGTGTCGCACACACGCCCTGTCGACTGCACCTTGTGTATTACGCATACATGACGTTGCGCTAACGTTAGTCACCACCTGTAACCAGTCACACTGTACTGGGTGTTTGTCTGCTCCCTGCCAGTCGAAATACCAGATATTACAGATTAACGGCTGTGATTTAGAGACTATAAACTTTGAAAATTGTATATTAACATTTATTCATATATAAAATCACATGTAATTAAGCAGGCAGATGTATCCATCCCTGTTGTTAGGGCAATTATAACAATTTCCATCAAGGGATTTCCCGGCTTGACTTTCATTCTGAGCTATGGTGATTAACTTTCCGGTTAATTGACGTAATTTTCCAAGACGTGTTTCTGATTCCCTTCAGAACTGGACACTGTTTTCTTTACTCTCTACTGCAGATGAATATGTATATTTACTCTGTGTGTGTGTTTTTGTCTCCAGGTGGCTGACGAGGTCAATCAGTGGACAAGCGGGGATGAAGGCTCAGTGGGAAAACGGCATGCGGGTTAGCAGCCTTTTCCTTACATCGAAGACCACGTTGCTGGTGTGACGTCCACCTTGCTGGATGTTAATAGCCTTGTTATTACATACTGAGATTAATTTTTTCTCATCAGACCACCCTATTAAAACTGTAGCCTCTGAGTGGTTCAATTATTAACTGAGCGGAACATACATTTAGTATTTTAATTGCAGTAACACGACAACAGTCTGCCTCACCCTCCCAACAAACAGTGTTTGACCTCCACTGTGCCGTGTGGTCCGTGCTGGAGGTTGAAAAAGGAAAAAGAAAAAGTTTCAAGTTTCTCTGCTGTCTTTAGACACTGAGTGTTGTGGAAGCTGATCTAAAATTTGCACATTTGATATGAAAGCAGCCTCCACACATGTAGATCTGCTGCCAAAGAATATTTCCATATCCATATATTCATGGATTTGCAATGAGAAACTCCACTTAAAGAAGCTTTACAAAGTTATGTTATGAGCTACTAAAAAAGGGAGGGGGGTGCTAAATTTGATGTGCATCGACCCATGCCGTTCATTGCATCGGGACATGATGACATGAAGATGGTAACACATCTACCAACACCGAGAACTTGTATGGTTATAAATCACCGGATGTGAAACGAAAGATGACAGTGTCAATCAAACTGCCAAACTGAAACAAACTTCCTCCCAGTGTGTGTCAACTTGTTTTGTTTTTTTTTTGTCATTTGCCAAAAATTGACATTTCATCACTCTTGAGTTGATTTACATAATGATGTGATAATGTGCCTCTAATTGTTCTTTGAAAGAGAAAGAGCGCAGTCAAACGGCGGCCCCACTTTAATCAAGACATAATCGTCCCCTGGCATTCGAGAACGAGATTACAGCTCTATTTCCAAATCTGTCTGAGTGTAAGTAATACGCCTGCATACTGTCATGAGTGACACGGGCCTCTTCTCCGCAACACCGTGACCCGTTTTAAAGCTCAACACAGCCCACAGGCCCGCACCCAGCAGTTGTCCTTCCCTCTGTTATTACAGAGGGAAACAAGGTCAGATTGCAGAGATGATGATACATGGGAAGCACTTTGGAAATAAGAAAGGACTCTTTTCTTTTTTTTTTTTTCTTTTCCACAGTTGCGTCGCATATTGACCTTGACATTTCTGACAATAGCATCCATCACAGTCGAAACCTTTCCAACAGGCAGCGCGGGTCCGCAGAGCGGCCAAGTGAATCAGATTAAGGAATAACACCGGTAGATGGATGCCTGACGTCAAAACTGCAGAGGGATCAAGCTGCCGGTTCTTCATGCATTCCACTTCCTCTACACCACCCCGCATCGCATGGCGGGGTAATGTTTCTCTGGTTTTGACACATATGATTAACGGCCACTGGATCAGTTGTGTGTTTGATCGATACAGAGCATGTCGACTGAAGCGTCTTCTCATCGGAAGCTTGAATTTGACATTTTGAGACAACTTTTTAGACTTTCGGATTTATTCATGTAAAAGTGCATCCTGACATAGATATTCTGATTTGTTCTGGTGAAATATCGTATTTTTCCACCGTGATATTACATTTTGCAAAGTCAGACTCTGATGAGAAGCATCTTTTTGGATTTTTGACATGATTACATTTTGTACATGGTCACATAAATACATCTCTGAAACTCAAACTGAACCATCAGTTCTGCAACATCTATTTCAGGGCTCTTGCACGGAAGCATTACATCACAAACTGTTTTTAAATTCTGTATTTTCTTCACATATTACATTATGAATGATTGCACATTACTATAATATGAAACGCCTGCCTCGTAATAAAGTGAAACACAATCTCTTTCTGGACTTCCCAGCTAATCACTGCAGGACATCCTCTGCAAGGGGACGGATGAAATATCCATTCACTGTTTGTTTTCAAACACCTTGCACGCCTGGTTTCAGGTTTCCTGGACCATTAACAGTTGCATCATTGTACAGAAAATGGATCTAATTCTGAAATTATTTACAGGGAGTTTGCTTCAGCTGCTCTGTTGGTCGGGAGTGTGAATCAGCTGCACATGGCTTCTCGTAAAAAAACAAAAAAAAAACAGATTTTGTGCTTATTCATTTAAACTAAATTAAAAACAACAAAACTACAAATGTAGTGATTTAGTGAAAAGATACAGGCGTTCTGATGTGAAGACAGTGAGTCGTCTGCTGCTGAAGAATGACTTTGTGGGAGAGTTGTGACTGATTCAGTAACAAATGAGGTGCGTTAATGCTCTTTTTCAGGGAGAAATGAAAGCGAGAACGACGCCAAAACTTTGGACGCATTGGAAAAAGACATTAACACAGTACACGTGTGGATGTGTTTCACTGTAGGTGTGTGTGTGTGTGTGTGTGTGTGTGTGTGTGTGTGTGTGTGTGTGTGTGTGTGTGTGTGTGTGTGTGT
>JBBMJM010000014.1:3529348-3541447 GCA_037832705.1 Centriscus cristatus | reverse complement strand
ACACCTCAGCAGCAACGCTCGGCTCACATATCCTCTTCTGTTCAAATGAAGCGTGTGTGTGTGTGTGTGTGTGTGTGTGTGTGTGTGTGTGTGTGGTGGGGGGATCACTTTGCATTGTGAGCACTGAGTGTAGTTTAACCTTTGATCAGAATTGCCCTGCTTCGATTTAAACACGCGCTTTGAAGTTATTTCTTTGAAGATGTCTGCTGTCACAAAAATTGTGCTTTTGGCTCGGGGCTGGAGGTGGTGGGGGGGGGGGGGGGTAACGGAGGACGGGCGATCTCTAAACCTCCATTCATATCAGCAGAGTCTGACGTGTTACAAACTTAACAAAGAGACAACGATGATGGATGTGAACACTGGTGTCAGGCAACCACAAACCACATCACCCCCCACCCCCCCTTTAAGACGCTCTAAAACAGGACAATGACTCTGGCCATGCAAATGAGCCATCTTCATTTAGCACTCATTAGGATATGCCTATTAGGACAGCTGACTAGAGGGGGGCGGCTTACAAGCAGACACGGGTGTGATTAGCATGTCTGCGCTGACGGGCGGCATCCCGCCCTCCGACAGGAGCCGCAACCGTGGAGACACGCGGGAGCCGTCGAGTGAGCAGCGCCCGTGACACTCGCCGCTGTGGAGTGTCTGATAAGGAGCAGGATACACGAGTTCTTACCTCAACCCTCGTGTCTGACAGCACCTCGAACAGATCGCGCCAACAGCCAGAGCGGAAAAGGAAACATGATCCATGTACTCATCTGTTTTCTTTGAAATTAAATGTCAGGAAACAACAGCGGGCATCCATTTGTCTCTGTAACGGCAAATTCCTTAAACGGCTGCATGTAATTCACTTGTGTACAGCCTACATCAAAACTGTAATGTGCCACAAATCCACAGCCTTTGGGACGTCATGTCAGCAGTTTTACTCTGCGACTAGGCGGAGTGACAGGAGGACGACTGCCTTCAGGGAGAAAGAGAGTATCTCCATCGAATCAAGTGTCACTTAGCGTCCAACACGGGCGGGTACAGCACACATGTGGCAGTGAGATCTGGGGAGCAGATACGAGATTTAACTGGGATCAGCAAAGGGCTCAAGAGGGACAAAGCGTAAGCCCGGCGAAGCAGATGTTCACCTCCTCGTCCCTGTTGGAGAGCGACAGGAGAGCCACGGCGAGCTGGAACAAGCCCCGAACATGACCTGGACACCACGGTGTAATGAGATGCATAAGCAGGTGACTAACCAGCAAAAATGTGGCTGCTTCTTCCTCCCCCTCAAGAGGAACGGTTAGGTGTCAATTACCTACGGAGCGTTACCTGGATTATGTCAATGACCGTACTAATTGCCACGGTGAAAGGATAAGCTCCCCGCTGCATTTTCTTTCTGTTAATGAGCTGCGGTGTTGGAATGCTTCAATATTGACAATAAGAGAGCACAAACCAGCCACCAATGGCTTATTGTTGATCCTGTGCTTTTGTTTAGCTTGAAGAGGGAGAATTTCTACAGACTGCCGCCGCTTCACACAGCGTTAATGTGATTGGGGGCAAAACGTTCAGCTTGACTGAGAGGGAGGCAGGGTTAGTTAAGGTCTGGACCATTTCTCACATTTATCACCCTCAGACTAGATCGCTTCTTTTGAATTTAACTCACACTTTTTTTTTTTTTTTGGTTTATGCGACTCTGGCTTGGAGTTAACTAGCTGAACGTACAGAGCAAAGACGATATGGTTTCCAATGGCAAGGCTGCCTTCCTTCCAGCCTTTTGATGAGAGTTAAACTCACTTAAAACACTAAATGAAAGCCAGATGCTGTGTGTCCTGCCACAGATGTTCCCTTCAAGAATAGAAGGACAGTGAAATCTAAAGCAGTGTTTTCTTTTGGACAAGCACAGTGCCCACAGAAAATATGTTTTAAATTAGCCCCGCTGCTCAACGCCCCTGAGACACCTATGCTGCTTGAGCACTCGGCCCAGAGGGATGCACGCTACTCGGAATCACCGCCATACTGCCACCCACTTATCATCCACAGCCACGACCAAGGGGTGAGAAAGTTTCTCAGTGTGCCTGCTTGGCGGTAGTAAGTAGAGTGGTGCGCACGCACGAAAGAGTGGAAAAGAAAAGAGGGCAAATCAAAAGATGCTTGACTCCTCATGCATGGGAGATGAGTCTCGCATTCAACACGCTCCAAGTCTGGCAGATGTTAAGAGCTGCAAAATGGCTCATTACTGGGACAGAAAAGGCAGAAGATGAAGCAATAGGCACCATGTTGGCTTAAAACAGACTGACAGAGGTTGAGACACAGAGAGAAGATGGCACTAACGGCCCAACATTTCAACTTTAATAAACTTCGATGTTGGATAACCCAGATAAGAAACCTCGGGTTGAAAAGGACAGTTTTTTTCCCACGAATAATCTTCTCCACTGTTCACTGTGTAAAACTGGTTTCAGATAAAGCCATAGGAGGGTCAGGTTACTCTCTGGCTTCCTTCATTCACTGCACCGCATGCTGATATTAAAGCGCAGATATAAAGACGTGATGGAGTCAAGCGTGAAGGTGTTGAATAATTTCAGCTCGAAAGCAAAAAAAAAAAAGACTTGTCCTAAGGAGGAAACAGTGAAGAGCTGGTATGTCGTGGAGCTGCAGTCACCCGGGGACAATCAAGGTCGATTGAGATTTGATCTGTTCCACCAATCAATGCGCCGATCTCCAGTTCAATTCGCTGCACAACATCCGCCGACTTCCGCTGCCTCCGTTCCTGACGCAAATTCAAACATAACACAGCAAACCCATGCCGTGACAGTTCAGCCACAGAGCAGGTCTGGAGTGAAGAACTTTGCAGATGTGGGTCACAAGTGGATCGCTTGTCCCCGATGACGGCACACAGCAGGATGCTGAAGGAGGGCAGCAGCCTCGGGCAGCGGTGCCACGTGAGGGCGTCGGCTCCGCTCGCTTTTCATATCAGACAACTGCTGATTTCCAAGGCAGTGATATTATTAGCAGGGTGACTGACGTACCAGCTCGTCTGCGGTTGAATTAACACCGCGGTGGCAGATTTACCTGTGATTAAAACCACAATCTCCTCAATTACGTGATATTTCTGGAGGCTCCGAGAAAACACAAGGAGAATATAATGGATGCACACCACTGCAGAAGGTCATTAAAAAACAAAACAATGCCAGAAGAAATTAAGACGGCTAAATAGCGTGCACAGTGCAGATGGATGAATTATACCTAAGTGGTTCATATCCCAATAAAAAAATAATAATTAGAATTTTCACTCAGGAATAAACACAGATTAGGTCCGGTCAGGTCTGAAAAGAATACGTTCATTTCTCCTCGTGGAGGGCAGGGAGTTGTCCAAAGGCAACACATAATTACAGTTATTCATTCCATGTCTGGCAAGTCTGCTGGCATTCACCACAAAGAAATAGGAAAAGATCAGAGAAAGCTTCCTACAGCCGTTCCCTCATCTATTGCCGTGTGAGGCTCTGGTTGCCAAGGTTATTGACTGTGGGAGTCGATAATGTTTGATCACAAATACATCCAAGCGCCACGAGTTTGCTTTAGTACAGCAAACACACACTCAGCGCACATGGACACCAATGACTGAAACGTTTCAACACCTAACGGAACGCACAGTCAAAAGCATCACAAAACAAAACAAAAAATTACCTGTATCTCCACATGATGTCAACTGACGACCACCAAAGGTTTTAATGACAACACCGGCTCCTGCTCAGCAGTGAGACCAACTTTGATTTGTTTTAACAGCTGTACGTTTTCCAAATCCCACGTTAAGGCCATTGTAGAAACATGTTGAAACAAGCTGTCAAACTGCGGCTGAAACCTGACTGGCAGGTTCATCATGTCATAGATTCCCAAGAAATGTTCCTCTAAACTCAATAATCAACTAATGCCAAGTGAAATCAATCCGTCACAGTGGAGATGACCAAAAAACAAAAGGACAGACTTTTATGTTTTAATATAAATCCACGTGTTGTGAGGCTCTACTGATTGCTTGGTCCAGGTAAAGTTTGGTGCCTTTGGTCAAACACAAGAACACAGCCAACTGGTCCTGTGGAGGGTTTTCGACAGATAGAATACATCCCTGCTCTGTTCCCTGCTGAGTCCCATGAAACCCTCAAATCCAGCAACAACAAAACATCTCAGGCAAATTGGTGTGTCTTCACAGCTCCCTTGTCGGCTAACCTTGCAGAAAAGCTCCACAATTATTCTTCTGTTATGGGAAAATTAATTTCAAGCAGCTGTGTTCTATCCATTAGACATTTCTTAGGACTTATTATAGGCTTCTTTTTTTTGTGGACCAAAATGATGGCTAATCTATTTTCCTCGAAAATCAGCCGCAGCGGTTTTATTGTGCCACATAAATCTCGCACAGGCAAATTAATTTAGCCATTATTGCAAATCAGACTTGTATCTTGAAGGCCAGAGGCTTCCTGTTTGTGGGTCAAATGGATCAACCTGGTGTTTGTTCATGCAAACAGGGAACGAAGATGCTTTGCAGACACACACGAGCTGCAGAATCTCCAGCGGTGGCATCGACTTCATTGACAGAACAACATCCGGATGTCAACACAAACAAACTCACCGATGCTGCTTCTGGAACGTGCACGGATATGGGACAGACTACTCACTATTATTGACCGACTATTATTAAACGATTTGATATGACTTAACTGTGGATTAAACATCTTTGGAGAGTGAAGTGCGGGTTCAGACTAGTTGTGTTTCAACAGGAATCGGCTCTGCCTGACCGAGGTAACGTTCCCCGTCATGTCTCCGGTCAGCGGATGTGGGGAGCTGATAAAGGTTCAGAGTCATGGGTAAACTGGCGACTGCTGACAGAACTGGGTGACTTTCCCCCCTCGACTCAATTTCCTCCGGTCGAGGCTCCAATATGAACACACATGCAACTCAATAAACCATTTCGCGTAACTTCGGCGACCGGGGAGCAAAGAGAGGAAACAACTGACACCAACCTGTGTGACTTTTCTCTCTCTCTCTCTCTGGGTCCGTGGCGATTGTCGTGAATGATTCCCACTTCTTCAAAGTTTCGTGGGTGATTTAATACCGAAACGGAGAGCTGCTGCGTCCTCACAGCTCAGCAGCGGATTTCTGACAACCAAACTCACCCGGGCTTCCCATTTATAGCTCCTGGGTATCTAGCCCGCTAGCCCGCTAGCTGCTCAAATAAACAGTTGTCGAGTCCGAACTCTTCATATAAAGGCGCTTTCCGACCGGATGACGCAGTCCTCCTCACAAAAGACAAAAACGCCTGTATTTCGCATTAACGTCCATATCTGTCGGCGTATCATGGGTCCATTGTAGTCACGGAATTGCCTCTCTTCTTCCAATCACGGGGGGCTGCTTACTCCTCTCTAACACCACAAAGGGCTCTGTTCCGACCCTTTTCAACACCAGCCGCCAGTCTTCACGACACCCACTGTCGCTTTACGGCAGGGGTTGCTAGGCGATTATTCTAATATTGTCCTGGCTGTAACTCCGCCTCCCGGTGCAAAAATGATCATCGGACTGCCATGCTGTGCCTCTCAATGTGATCAGACAATTTGAAATTGGAAGAAATCGGTTAAAAATCGGAGCTATTTATTAAACGAACACAAAACCGATGATTAGCTCCACAAGGTGTCAGATCTCGGTGAAATTGCATTTTGACTTTTTTGCATGTCTGTGATGTTGGGTGGATTTTCTGCAGAGTCAATGTTCCAAGAGTGCGCTGTCAAATATGGGGTGAAATTAAAAATTATTGATGAGAACCTTCTCGCAGATCATCAGTGCGGTGCTGGCTGACGTTAGGGCCCAAGTGTTGTCAGTGGGAAAAACCTCCCCTAAATAGTTTTCTTGATTTTTTTTTCCAATTGAACAAATGCTAACGAGTTCATCTATAACAATTACACGTGACTTTTTTAACCTTTAACCGTTAATTGCTATAGTAACACGTTCTACATGGTTACTTCACAGTAACTTGTGATTTTCTTGCTTTTTTTGCATCATTTTTGGTCCATTCAATGAGAATTCATACTTTACATTCTGTGGTGATAACCACATTATTTCCTCGCCCTAAATGACACATTATACTGAGTGCTTAGTGCGTGGTTCGCATATCACTGACAGTTTCCAGTATTATTGTTATTAAGTTTCAGTGGTCGCAAACCTTGCGTGAGTTAGTTTGCGTTTACTGCCATCTGCTGGAAGACACAGTCTGGCGCTCGAGTTAAACTGCTCCTTGTTATCGCGCAGTTTACGCACAAACTTAATTGCAGTTTTACCACTGGGATTTGCGTATTGATTGATTGCGCATTGTGTGTAAACGTTGTTCCACCTTAGAGTCGGTAATTTCAATTTGTCTTGATGTGTGGTTAAAATGTACATTTTCGCTGCACACGTATGCAATTACGACATTTGCTGCTTTGTTTCTTTTAAATTTGCAGCGAACTGTTCGATTTAAATACAATCCATTTGTGTTCAATATATTTGTAATATGAGCAGCGTTTTCATCCGTCGTGTTCACTGTTGCTGGGACATTTGATTACCCACTGAATATCCGCTAGAAGCCGAGATCTGGGCAATTATACTTATAGTTGTATCGATACTTGAACAAGACGATCTTATGAAGAAAAAAAATTATTCATCATTAAAACTACACATACAATGGAAATATTTGAGGTATCACAATAAATGTGCTAATTTATATGTGTCGAGTGGTGTTTTAATTTCCAAGGAGCTTTAAATGCATCACAATTGATGCGGATGTAACTGGAGCGTAAGTGAATGACAGTTTTCTACGAAAGTGTCACCCTCAGGTCGACTAATGAGGATGGCCCCTTTAATGCTACTTATATTTTGTCCACTTTTCACCGTGTGGATGTTAAGCAACCCATTCACACATTCAAATGAAAGAGCAGGTGCACAGTTGGTAAGTGATCTTGCATTTGGCCTGCAAGGACCGGAAGCAATTGTTGTTGTAAAGAAAAGCACGTGTTGGTGAGGTAAACCTGGGCATAGTTACACTACTGGCTATAATAGGGAATCATGCGGGTTGATTAGGAGGTATTAAAAATGAACTGAGAAACTTATCATATCACATGAATGTGGACACAATAATTTGGAGGGTCTGTGCTGCTGTATGGGTCTGGACTGTCACATGCTGAGATAAAACAACCTGGAAAGAAATTGCTTAGGTTGTTTTTCTTACTTCCTGTCCTCTGCTGAGGGTATTTTTCATTGCCTCTCCTTGGAAAACACCTTGGGTATATTGTGTTTTTACATCCGCAATTTGCTAATGTTCATCGGCTATTGGTTTTCTGATAAATCAGTCGTGCGGCCTGTTGTTCAGAAAGCCGGGGAGTGGTACCTCAGAGAAAGAGGGCAAAGGAGCAATTGCAACCTACTTTAAGATTTATTAACAGGGAGATTACGTTTGTAGGTGTACTGTGCTGACGGAGAGAAATAAAGACCTAGTAAACACGGAAACCAATCCACTGTGGAGACTTTGGAGGAGCCGATAGGGTTTGAATAGAGGCCAAGATTTTTACTGACAAAGCACGATGGTAAACGCACAGCAGAATCAGCAAATGGTTCAATCGCAAAACTCCATTTATTTCTCCTTGACATTTGGAGTGTTTATATGCCAACTTTCCAGAGAGGCGTAATTGCAAAAGAGATATTGCTGCCTGAATGCAGCAGAGATGTAACACGGTTCAGTAATCTCGACCTAAGTAGGACATTTTCCTGTTTCACACAGATGTCCAGCTCACATTCTACTGACACACAAAAACTATATGTCAAAGTGCTGCTGGTGAGGACCAGAGACATTTAAACATGGATGCCGAGAGTCATGAAAAGCCAAGCCAAGTACTCTATATATATATATATATATATGCACTAAATCAAATAAATGTTTAGTTTTTGTCAGCACCACTGTGAAAGTGGAGGCACATTCTTTTACTTTATATACAGTCAAGGCCCACGACACTGCTCCAAGTATTTTTTATTTTCATTGTTACTGTTTGATTGCTTTTCATTTCTGATTCATACAGAGGCTTTATGGTATTTCATTTTCGTTTATTTAGTCAGGAGATGCCACTTACTCAGGAGACACTCACAATGTTCACTCACTCCACCCTACAATAAAGTATAACGTTCTTTTTTTAATTTGTCTTTAAAGAATATGTGACTTGTTTTGATGGTCATTGTAGGAGCTGTGATTTCATCAGCTTAAATCTATTTACAACTGGAACATGAGTCAAATACTCTCGTTGCACTAATTACATCTCAGACTGCATGAGCCCAGGCCCTGAGATGGATCTCGAGTCCCATCTTCTGTCTCGCCTTCCTGCTTTCATGGAGGAAAGGAGCATATCATTTGACTGAAAACCTATGAGAACGTCTTTGTTAATCCGAAAGCAATTTCATAACATGAAAGAGAAGTCCAGCATCCACCCTGGAAGCCCTGCAGGCCGAGAACAACTCTCCACTAATAGCGTGCATTCTTTTGGAACCGCTGAATGCCAGTGTCTCATTAGGAAACCAGCAGAGACCCCCACAAAGGCCATTACACCGGCCGAACCATTCTGCGCAGCCTTTCTACCATTAAGCCCGATACATATGGGGACCTAGCAGGGATAGATAACAATTTCATTGCATTACTGAGTCCATTATGTGCCACTGGGGAGAAAGACATTAAAGTTTGTGGTCTGATTGAATTTAGTGCTGCTCAGCCGAGGAGGCAATTAGTGTATGCAAGACACCTCCATCCTCCACCGAGGTGCAGGTGACCCTTAAAATAAAACGCTGGACATATGCATAATTTATCTATTACAGGCTCTGTATTAGTCTCTTGCTAATGCGGAGCAGAGACACTGAAGAGGAATATATTGCACGGTGTGTGTGTGTGTGCGTGTAATTGCTGCTGCTGCACAAAAAAAAACAGTAATTTACATGCTGCATGATAAATGAATGGAAAAATATGCAAACAAAGCTCCGGCAGCCTTTTTAAATATGAATTCCTTCGAAAGAACAGTCCCTCGACAAAGTCTGCTGCGAAGTTTCCCTCCTTCATCGGTGGTAATTAAAAAAGAACTGCAATCTTCCCCATATACAGAGGACAGTTTGAGGAGCAGCCTCATATCCTTCCAGTCCAATGGGGTGTCGTTTCCTCCCATGTTCTCTCGACACTTCTCGCAGCCTGAGACCAAAGCAGTCGTTCAGCAGACATCGCCACATCTTGCCTTTTGACCTGCGACTTAATTGAATTGGTCGTTTTAATTATTAGCACAGTGCAGGGGCCTTGTGATGTAGGAAAGGGGGGAAAACTCTTTATTTTTCTACCTGTATTACTTATCACTTGCATTTGATCCTCAGTGTGTATTCACAATAGACATAAAAAGGAATTCTGTGATGACGGGCATGAATCTCTACACGTCTGAAAGAGCGTTCTCTGCCTGATGTTGGGCAGAATAAAAAAAAAAAAAAACAGAACGTGCACCGAATGTCAAACAACTGTCAAACAAGCACTGCGGGTGCTTGTGTTGAAGTTGATGTCGATCTGATTAGCAGCTGTATTTAATTGTTAATCCTGATTTAAGTGAATTGCCTGAACATGGGATGCATGGATTTATTCATGGTACTCATCTACTGCCTCTGTGGTCAGGACGGACACAAACCGGACGTGACACAGGACGTCTGCGTCCACACTGCTAATGCATTCTGCAGTAATTGTGCACAGCCCTGTTGAAGGATTACAGTTGGTTGTTGACAAGGATTTATTAGGTTTTTGCCAGGAAGGTGTTTGAATGGAACAGATTGTGCACGGTCTCTGGCTGGAACTGGGCAGTTGTAGCCCAAACCTGCTGGTGCTCTTGACGTGTCCGAGTGAGTAATGTGGTGAAATTAATCTCAGCCACTTGTTTCATCTGTCCCTTTCTGTCAGTCCCGCCCCAAAGTTTCCTTTGTTCTCACATAGGACTTCGCAGTGGCGACACAACGAACCAAACGACATCAGCCAGGACACGAGCCTTCAAACTTACAGCATCGCGTTGTCCTTGGACAGGTACGGTTGTCACGAAATCAGGCGAGTGTCACTTCCTATGTGCAGCAACAGCTGGTGCAGAAGGAGACGAGTGTGTGATATGTATCAAACAGTCCTGTTCAGTAGGCGGAGGCGCCTCAGTCCCCGAGGACCCCTGTCAGTCACCCACACCGCGGCTCTGTCTTTTACAGGAGCCCTTTGATCCTGGGGTCCTTTTCAATCTGTTCCTGCCACCCATCACCTCCCATGGAGCTCGCACCTTTAATCAGGTGAGACTGACTGCAGTCAGGCCTCTGAGGAGGCTGTTCTGTTTATGAGGCTCATGCGCTGGTGAAAACAAACTGGGCAGAAATGTTTGTTTCTTTGATACTTACACATGTATATGTTGTATATAATGTATGCTCTTTGTAGGATTTTACTACGAACCTCAGCTTCTCTTATTCGCTTTCTCCAGAAACAACAAAAGTACGAATGCAAACATACTGATAATGAAATATAAAGTATGAAATCACTGAACAGACGCCAGCAACGACTGCAGGCGGCAACAAACCGACCCGCAACACTTGAGTTTACATGTAAGTTTTCACCCAACTGGAACTCGGTAGGTTTTAAGTTGCTGCCGTTATTCAATGTGGAGTGTTACCATGGTTACGAACTTTCAGAAGGATCTATTTCTAGTGCTATTATTGTAGATGAAAGTATAGAGAATCGTGTACAAGCTGAGTCTGTCATGCATGCTTTCAACAAAATTGTTTTTGGTCTATAGAAAGACATATTTCACAAGTTAGTGGATGAGTCCCACAAACATAAGATATGTGTTTCACAAATTGGAAAAATTAAAATAAATGTGTTATTCAGGAGCTGTCTGCCTCGGGAGCTGAAACTCCATTTGCATGAATCGGCTTTGTGCTGCATGTCTTCACCACAGCATGGAAAGCAGCAAAATGAATGATTACTTCCTTCAAATCGCACCGAAAGTGTTTGTAAGTGTTCCAGATTGAAGTGTCGCAAAAACTGAACGTGTTGACCTGTTTTTGCTGTTTTGACCAGCGAACGCTAGATGGCGCTGTTGGACTGAAGGAGCTTGGTATGTATCCAACTGTTCTGCTGTGTGACTGCTGCACACAGACGGTCTGTAACTTGTTTACCTGTGATTTCCCCCGTATCATCTTCGGTCATAATGGGAGTATCAACTCACCAACTAAAGATTTCACTCCTGCAGTGAATGTTGTAACAACTGGTGAAACCCTCGTTGGTCCCCAGGGAACCAGGGCAGGTTGACATGTCGGGTCCTGTTCACATTCTTTGAGGCAGCACACCTGATCAACGCTGTCAGCGTTCCTGTCCGATTCAATGGTGAAACGAGTGTCAGAGGAGTGAGGGAACGTCACTCGTCTTCTTTGTCGTCTCCTGTGTATCTGTCCTGCAGACCACATCGTTACCTCTTCAAATCTCTCTTTAGGATACATGGAGGAGACGGCTCAGTGCCTCAGACCTGAGGGAACTACTTTAAATCCTGGCCTTCAGGGGACACGTCTGTTGTCACCATGGCAACGGAGTTATGCCTGTGGACAGAGAGCTTCCTCAGAGGATACTGTGGGATGTCTTTCTCCTTTATAGGTTGGCAGACGTCAGTTAGCGGTCTGCTCGACAGGAGGCACGGCGCTGTCGTCTGATGTTCGCCATCGGCCCATCAGCAATTAAGATGACAGTCTGATAGCGTCTGTTGATGTGAAAGGACGCTGCGTCCATGGTTAAGGACTGAATGTTTTTTGCTCGTTCAAACGCGCTGCGATGATAGATTTGAGGAAAACGTCTGTGTTTGGGGCTCCAAAGCACTGCAGGGCACGAGTGGAAGAGGTGCATTGTGGGATCGTACGTGTCCGAACATGTTTTATTGTTCGGTCAGAGCGCTGATACTGATAAAAATACTCCGTTCAACGACAGTTCACCGTGTGTGTGTGTGTGTGTGTGTGTGTGTGTGTGTGTGTGTGTGTGTGTGTGTGCGTGTGCGTGCGTGTCATCATTAG
>JBBMJM010000014.1:3475361-3488939 GCA_037832705.1 Centriscus cristatus | reverse complement strand
ACTCACAGTGAAGACAAGCGCTACATATGCTTCGTCATATTTCCTCGTCTTCGCTGTCGGGTGACTTTCTTTTGTCTCGTTATCTTCGTCTCTCTCCGCCTTTCTTTTCATCCCTGTTAAAAGTTTCTTTGTGTTGTTTACTCACTGCGCTTCATATCGCCTGCTAAAATACAAGCCCCACACCGTAGAGTTAATACTCCCCGCGCACACTGACAATGAGAGCGACACTGCCAACTACTGGAGTGGATGTATAATTACACTTTATTCTAGTACGGCAAAAAAATAAAAGCATGTTTCCCAGGGTCACACACACCCCCCACTATTTGAGAAGCACTGGACTAGGATAACGCAGTACGCACATGTCTTTTGTCTAATGCTAAAAACTGAGGTGGTGTTTCCAAAGGCAAGAAACTTTTTGGTTGGTTCTCAAAGCGTGATTTGGGCTTGTACAGCTTTCCTCTCTTTTCATCAGCAGCCGTTTCCTCTGGAAACAGAAAAGAACTGGTTTATTATGCGGCAACACACAACTTAAAGTCAGGGAATGTTGTCACACTGTGCTCGTACAGTATTGATTGCAATGGTAAATCTATCATATCCATATCAGTAATTCAGTACCTTTTGTTGCATTTGCGATGCCTCCACGGACAAAGGCCTTGATCTTTCCCTCTCCTCCGCCTTCAAAAGCAGCAAGAAACTCCTCGTAAATCTCTGCTGCCGCTCGTTCGTCTTCCTGTGCACAAAAAATAGAAAACAATTACAAATTTCTGCAGCCTCTCAGATATTACACTGTATGATGTGATGCATGTTCAAAAGATGCACATAACGGACCCTTGTACTTACTTTTTTCTTTATTTCGTCTTGTTCCTTCTTGCTGAGTGTTCTTTTAGCCACTGCCATTTTCCCAATGCTGAAAGATTTCAGTTTGCTCTCAAGCAGCGCCTGCACATATAAACAAAGTGGTGAAACTTAACATTACTTGATTTGCGCCGTTATAATAAAAAACAATCGTCGGTCGCATTGGAAGTCACTTTGGCGACAACACAGAACTGAATTCCAGCTGACAGTTAACTTTGATGTGAGCGGAGGTGGTTGTTTTACCTCGTAGCACAAGGTACAAAACAACAAAATGACTGGGTTTGAATGGTTTAAGCGATTATCTCCAAACACATTCTACATTCTTTTAGTCGGTTGTTTTGCCATGGGCCTGACGGATGTATACGCTATGGCGCCACTGAACAACTGCGGCGAGATAACTGTAGCACGGAGCTAACGTTCATGAACGTAAATGATAGGCCCCCGCTACCATACACACAGTGGAGCTTCCTATTCACGCCTTCAAACACAAGCCTACTGTATATAGTCTTGAGGCTATCAGTTGTTATAACACCCACAAATTGAAACGAATTAGCAATGCTGGGTCAGCTGCCTTAACAGGGGTGTTTGTTGTCCAAAACCCGTTAGCTTAGCTTGGCTAAACAGCCAGTGTGGCCGGTGAGCCGAAGGTTAGCGTGAGCTAACTTCGCTACGTACATGCACAACTCTTTGCTCACTTGAGCCACAAACTCGTGAAATTACATTGCTATTTGTGCAAAATATCATGGACATCATTTCCATTATAAGATATACTACCGAGCTAATTCAAGCAGGAAGAGGAGATTCACCTTAGCGCTAGCTTTTTGAGAGCCACCAGGCGCTCGGTCCGCCATCTTTCCTGTAACTCAAGGAAAATCGATCACCGATAAGAGGATAGCGGCAAAAATGACAACCGGGCGAAACAATCAATCACCGAATCCTCGATTGCTGAATTACTGAATTGCGGAATTTTCTTGGCCATTCATTTGTTTTTATGTGGTTATTGTTAGCTTTTTCGGAAATTAGTCTGTAAATGAATCAGAGTTTGAAACGGCTACATTTCGTGCGATAGTAAAAACTCTCAACGTACCTCTATGAAAAACGTATATGAAGCATTTAATATGGCAACGAATCTAACAGGTATTAACCAATATACAGTCTGATATAAGCCAACAATCTGTCCGTTCTCAGTTTATAGACTTGTATAGTTTAATGACGCCCACATTGTAACGGGTTTGTTCCAGAAGGTGGCGCTCTCATTCTTTATTATGCCATACAAAACAACTGTTTTACTTTCCTTATATTTTTCCCCTACAACCGACAGCCTCAATTACATATATTTATCTTATCTTATTTACGGTCACGCTACCCACTCTGCTCACAGGTTTAATTCCTATGAGTCTATTGTCCATCAAACCTCTGTGTCCTCGAGCCAGGTGTCTTATGAAACCAAGACCTCACATCGGGGTTTTTTTTTTTGTTTTTGTTTTTGGAAAAAAAAAAGAAGCAGTAGCCTGTGCTGTCCCTCCCTCCTACCGCACAGAACAAACACTGTATTCAGCTGCTGAAACTCCCCCACCCCGCCCCCCCGGCCGGCAGCAGCCGAGCCGGGGCGCAGTGGGACTGACTGACGCATCGGCCGAACACCGGAGCAGCTCGCGCTCCGCCAGCACGAAGATGTGGACAGCACGCGGTGTTTTTGGCGCATGGAGCCTGCTCTTCCTCACAGACGTGTATGCGCAGTCTCAGCGGAGGTATAACATGATTTTTCTTCTTTTTCTGACTATGGACTTGACGTGGACGTTGAATGTCATAAGTGAATATTCTGCGCTCTGGGTCCCGGACGTTTGGCGCATTGAAGGAAACGTTGGGATCTGTGTTGCTGGCGGTCGTCCCACACGTTTTCATCTGCATTAAACGATTATCTCCCCTCTTAGACCAATCTTCACATGTGGTGGAAACATCACTGGGGATTCCGGAGTAATCGGGAGCCAGGGGTACCCAGGAGTTTATCCCCCCAACACTAAATGTGTGTGGAGAATCACAGTGAGTGCTGTAGTGTTATAGTTCTCCTACCTACTGACGTTCCTATTGTAGTCTAAATAATATTGACAATGGCACACATACCATATCACAGCTGGAAACAGCTGTTAAAAGACTGTATATACAACCTGCACGTGGTAAGTGTGACTGATGCATCCTTTATCTCCCACCCAGGTCCCTGAGGGAAAGGTGGTGGTCTTGTCATTCCGCTTTATTGACTTGGAGAACGACAACCTGTGCCGCTATGACTATGTTGATGTTTACAGTGGCCATGCCAATGGACAGAGACTCGGTCGATTTTGTGGCACATTCAAGCCGGGCGCCCTGGTGTCCACAGGCAACAAGATGCTTCTGCAGATGGTATCTGATGCCAACACGGCCGGGAGTGGCTTCTTGTCCGTGTTCTCTGCCGCCCACCCACATGAGCGAGGTATGCAAACACTCAGATTGTGCTGTCGCTGTGTGGAAGGGCAGATGTGCAGAAGAGTTTTCTAGCAAACCGTGTAGTACGGGAGGCAGGAATGTCTGCCATCGTGGCCTCAGCCCTCCAGGGAAAATGATAAAGGTCTAGGAGCGTAACTATTGGGACTATGTTACACTTTTGAGCTGTGTCAGACATTTTCTATTTTTGCTACGGAGACTCAAGAGTTGTGAAAAACGGTGACATCAGAAGCCCACAGACAGGCAGCGTGTAACAAAGGGGAGTTAAGTTGACCTTCGGTTCAGGAAAAGGCAGTGACCTTAGCTTTTCTGAGACAAAGCCTTTGGCTTTGAAGTCTTCTGTCAGTGTAATGCAGAATTCTTCGCTGACATTATCTGTGGAACTCTCCAGAGGAAGAAGACCCAGGTCACAGGTTGACGGAGACTTTCTGTGCCATCTTTGAGGAATGTTAATGGCTAAGAGTGGGACTGAACAGCAGCTATTAACCAGTCCATGTGGCTCTCGTACAAAACACAGTGGCAGCGACACAGAAAAATCCACATCAAAACTCTTGTCTTTGTCCTAAGTCTATTTTTGACATTGTGCTTAACTGTGCTTGTCCGTCAGACATGTTGGAAAGGAAATCAATGTAAGTGCATGTTTCTAAGAAAAGGCAGTTGTGAAGAGACGACGGGCTTGTAAAGTCCAGGCAGCGCATGTGGTTATTGAAGTGATGTTTTTCAGCGGCTTGACTTCATTAGAGGCATCTGGCATCTTTTTTTAAGCCACCAACCGCGCAGGACTAATGAGTGACTGAGTACAGTGACACGTCCGCTCACATCGGTCAAAGAACATACCTGACTGACATCCCTTCATGTCACCACAGCGCATGTCGGTTTCATATTTTGCTGATTCACTGTGCAATCCCAGTCCTGATGTAACCTCGCTCGTTACTCCACAGGGGACCAGTACTGTGGCGGCAGGTTGGACAAGCCCGCTGGGACTTTTAAAACACCCAACTGGCCTGAAAAGGACTACCCAGCCGGTGTCACCTGCTCGTGGCACATAGTGGCACCAAGGAACCAGGTTGAACTGAGCAGAGTTTTTCTGAAGGAAGTTAGTTCTTTGAAGGAAATGACTAGTCTGTGAAACACAGGATAGGTAGGAACATCCTGTATGTCTGCATGAACACATAGAAGAATAAGAGGAGCTATCTCACCGAGGGGCAAATGTTAATGTCGACTGGGTGTGGACGAACAGCGGCTGCCCACAAATGACAGGGTGCCCTTTAATCAGCACACTGGGATGGGGGCGGGGGCTATTACCAGCCTGATGGAAGGATCCTGTCTCCTGTTGCAGATCATCGAGGTGAAGTTTGAGAAGTTTGACGTGGAAAGAGACAACTACTGCCGCTACGACCACGTCTCCATTTTCAATGGGGCCGAAATCAACGATGCCAAGAGGATTGGGAAATACTGTGGAGACACCCCCCCAGAGTAGGTGATTCATTTCCACGACAGCCTCCATCCTGTGACTTCTTCTGACCTCACCTTCAGTCTGCTGCTTCCCCGTGTGTCCCTGCAGGCCGGTGTTCTCTGAAGGGAACCAGCTCCTCATCCAGTTCCTGTCGGACCTCAGTCTAACCGCAGACGGCTTCATTGGACACTACAAGTTCAGACCCAAGAAGTTCCCCACCACCACCGTGCCGCCCACCACCACCACGCAGCCCGTCACCACCAGGCCCATACGTAGGTAGCAGCATTTGTCTCATCCAGACCTCAAGAAGAAAGATACTACCAGTATTTGTTCACGCGGACATGAAACATTCGGAGTCTGGACTGTCACCTTCTACAATAATACCCAACTCGCTGCATCAAGCATGAATTCACAACAAACAGTGTTGTTTGTTCATCTACGAAGATGAACATGTGTTAATATGTAAATATGGAGGTAGATGAGCCGTATGCCTCTGGGTAGTATTTATCAAAAGTTTACATGTTATTTCCAGGTAAGACACATGCAACTGTTCTGGATCATGTGCATCATGTGCTGAATCTGTGCATGACTGGAATTCAACCAGCGTGTTGTGTGTATCTGCATCTGCAATCTCAGCTCACTTTCAAACTCACGTTCCTGCACCACACACTCTTGTTTTTTTCTTTTTCCCCCATCACAGTCGGGCCAGGTTATCTGGGACCCTCCCTGCCATGATGTCACACTGTGACAACGCTCTGTGGTTGGCTGATTCTTCTCTGACATTTTGTTCTGCAACAATATTTTTGACACCCACTGTTTTTGTTTTTTTTTTAAATTATGGCTTCTTAACGAAATGTAACTCCACAAACAGATGTGGACCAGTCACATCACGTGGACTAGTTTGACAGACATCCACACTCATTTCCACAGAGAAACAGATGTAACCATAACTTAACATATCACATCAATTACAGATTTTCTCTTCTGTGTGTGTGTGTGTGTGTGTGTGTGTGTGTGTGTGTGTGTGTGTGTCCCTGCAGCCCTGAAGTACTCTGTCGCTCTGTGCCAGCAGAAATGCAAAAGAAGAGGAACACTTGAGAGCAATTACTGCTCCAGCAACTTTGGTAAGAACATCAGGGCTTGTTGCAAAGTCTTCCTAAGCTGCAGTCAGTGCTGTGCTCATGTTATTATTCAGCCTCAAAAACAGGCAAAGACCAAACAGATGCTGAGGTTTACGTCAGCAGAGCCCACACAGCATCAACAGCCACGGCCTCCTTAGCAGGCCGTGATCGCGTCCACATTTGATTTCCCCCAGCGCATCTCAAAGACTTCCTTGATAAGCTGTCAGGAAGTGACGGAGAGCGTACAGTAAGGACACAGTCGCCTCCAGTGTAAACACCCACTCAGCCCCCGACTGCGGGTAAACAGTCGATAAATGAACGTGTTGATTCAGGTTCTGATACCGCCGGGGTTTTCTCCTCTGGGTGGGGGGTGGGGGGTTGCCACGTGTTGGATTTGGCGTTTCGATGTGGCGGTGCAGTCGGCGTATTATGTTCTGTCACGTTTTAACAAAACTAAAAACCTATTAAACACTTAAGGTCGATCATGTGACTTACGCTCATTTGAATTGTCTGAACCAATTCGGCAGCAGATACAGTCACATTACTGACGCAGGCCTCTGGCCAACCCCCTCCCTGTCAGGAAATGAAACAGGCCATATTTAACATCCAGACATATTGGTACCAGCAGTGTAAAGAATCCTGTTCATGCTGCAGGAGACCGAACGGGATGGATGTTCTCTCCCATTGAATGAGAAACTGCACAAAAGCACATGTACACATATGCAGATGTGGTGCAGACGTCGAGTGATTGCAACACAGAGGATAAACATGCATCAGTTCATTTTTAAGACAGAATCTCAGCTCCACTTTACTCTCCAACACGTTTCACAATGTGGCTCGTCCCAAAAATTCTCCATGAAGTAACTCTCAGGTCCCACGAATGATCTCAGTTCGTAGTGTTTCAGAGGGAAATGGTCTTATAGATAACGTGGTTGTTTTATTCCTTCTCAGACTACAGTGCAAACATCCTCCGTGTCCGTGGATCGTGTTGACCTGTATGAGTCTGTAACGGACTCCATGATCATGAAATCACATCTGTGGGTCTCGTCCCTCATAGGATCCCATTCTAGATCTGGTGGTCTTGCAAATGATAGCCCTGTTGTGTGCTTCAGGGAAAGACGGATGTAGAAGGGGAGCCACCAATGAGCTCACACGAGGAAAGGGAACCTTGAAAGGAAACATTTAGCCACGGCAGACCCCACACTACCAAGAGAGGATTTAAAACATTGTAGATCCACACTGACAGACCTTCACTGCAACTGTTCTACTGTGAAATCCCAATCACAGCCTCCCGACGGCGTCACTTATCTCTCTGATATGCCTCAGCTGTCCTCTCTCTGGCTGATTTTCCCATCGTTGTGTTACTGTGCCTGAATATTTTGGCTTTTTCTTCTCACAGCAGGACGATCTTGATTCTGGGGACTTGTTTTTTTTCTCAGTGTGTGGGGAAATATTTGAGGCATTCTCGGGGAACGCACCAGATGTGGTATCTTTCAACATGGTCGTGTGTGTGTGTGTGTGTGTGTGTGTGACTGCATCGACGACAGTGATCACTGGGACCGTCATCAGCGCCACCATGAGAGGGGGAAGTATGTACGCCACCATCTCCATCATCAACGTGTACAAAGAAGGCAGTCTGACCATCCAGCAGGCAGGGAAGACTATGAGCACCAAAATCATGATCCTTTGCAAGAAGTGCCCGTTTGTCAGGAGAGGTGAGTACAAACACACGTCTTGATGGAAAAGCATGATCAAAATTACTCACTGCGCAGTCGCTGGTTGACTGGTTTTAACAACCTTTGGCTCTGAGTTTGCCTTCTGCGCCGTGGCGTCACGGTAACTTCCTCGATCTCTCCGTGGACTGAGGTGAGCGGCAGAACTCAAAGTCTGAACAGTCAATGAGCGGCGTCGGCGTACGTGTGTGATTCAAAAGATACGGACCTGCCATGACGGGATTCTCACATTTGGCCTCCCTGAATGTCTCTGCCGTTCCGCCACTGCATTCAGGCTCTTTCTGTGTGACCTCACCAGGCTTGAACTACGTCTTCATGGGCCAGGTGGACGAGGAGGGCCGGGGGAAAATCGCACCCCAACACTTTGTCATGGCTTTTAAGACAAAGAACCAGAAGGGACTCAACGCCCTGAAAAACAAGCGGTGCTGAGCGGCGCACTCGGGATCTCTCCGGGACTGAAGCTGGGCTGTGGGTGGAAAACAATCGCGCTGAGAAATGATCCACATCGAAACAACACAAACACAACTTTCATACACCGAACAGAAGGGGGATGTGGAGTTACTGGAGCCAAAACAAACTACAGCTTTGAATTCTCTGCATTAAAGACAAGAAGTATTTATTTTCTCCCTTGTTGAGATAGCTCATGTTTGTCACAAGCCCGATATATAGATTAGAGATGAATCAGCAGTAAAAATAACAGCCCAGACACATCCTCGTCATCCCAGTGAATGAAGTCAACTGGAACAGACGCTCAGCGTGGAGAAATCACCGAGTCCCACTGACGTTTCCAAGTGTGTTAATTGCATTTCGGTGTGCATGTCTCTTCTGAGAGCCTCTAATGGCACTTTCATGTCCAGATCCTTCAACATAAACTCAATCTATTGGCCTGGTAGAGTGGCTTTAAATTATTTTGAAAGGGGATTTGTCAGAGCTGAAGATCAAATCACAGCATGAACCTGCTGTGAATTTGTCCGATTTTAATGTGCAGAGACTTTGTAATTCGGCGGTCGAATGTGCAATATTTAAGATAAATATACAATTATTTTGAAAGATATTTTATATGTGAAGCAAATGTGGGCCTTCTTATTCCGTCACTACCCATTATTACTGTTTTTTTAAAGGAGTTCAAGTGAAAATGGAACATATTTTCATATGTGAATATTATTTATATTTGATTGTTTTCATCTGCCCAAATAAAACTCATTTTCCTTTACTTTCCTTCGCGTTTCACTTTCGAGCTGCTCAGCTGTGCTCATGCACCGTGCGGGACTTTGACGTGGGCGATACTGCCGGGACGTTTGTCCGTTTTCTAAAAGAGCATGAAAGTCATTTTCCAATCTCAAAGGCAGAATGTATAAATACGCCCTAAGAGGTCAAAATGTTCCATAAATCTTTATTCATCTCTCAGTTGAAAACAATGGCTTCCCTTTAATTACAAAAATGTTAAATAGCTGAATAATACACGTGGGGCCTGAGTCTGGAGCCTTTGCTGGAGAGTATATCATGTAGTTTTGTGGTCAAGCTCCACTTTGGGAAACGTTCCTCTGTGTCTCAAAGAGCAGAGTTTCTTTGCACATGCTCGGGGTCACACAGCATCCCAGGTAATCGTAGCAGAGGTTAAGTCAGGAGGTCAGAGGAAGGGAGGGGGTGTCTTTTTTTAGCTCCTTGGGTAGAACATGGCGTATTTGGAGGTCCGGAATCCCAGCAGGTCTCTCATCTCGTTGCGAAACTTGGACAGGTCTTGGCGCAGGTCGTTCAGGTTTTCCACCGTGGCCTGGTCCGTGCTCTGCATCTTCTGTCGCGTGGACGTCAAGTAGCGGTGGACCAGGCAGCACATGATTTTCTGGTAGTTCTCGTCACGCTTCTGCTTCAGGTTCTTCCACTCCTGAGTGGAAACGAAGATGAACAATTTAAAGGAGACGTGTGCAGGACCGTGTGACATTCGGGGATGAAGATGTCAGAGGCCCCACAGAGAAAACCAGGGACAGGGGCTTGGATAGAACGGGGAACGGGGAAAGTAAAATGTAAGAGTGTGCTACGACAGATACAACAGGAATGACCTTTGACAAATTCACTATATTCTCCCCATGCTAACCTCCGCTAACAGCTGTTAGCTTCAGGTGATTGTTCACTAATGAAAAATGAGTTGGCCGGGTCAGAACTACTGACCTGGTTGATGCCCCCTCCCCCCACCCCCCATCCGTTTCCACAATCTTTCATAAGATAAAATGCTTCACCTGGCTGTTCTAAGGTGTCTCTCACCTTCAGGCTGTTCTGTCTCTTCACTTTTCCCTTGGAGGTGTGGGAACAGATCCACTTGCTCATGCTGGTCACCAGGTAGCAGACTGTCTTGGGGGAGGGGAGGATGTTGAAGGGCGGCGGCAGCGTGCACTTGTCGTCAAAGTAGCTCAGCCACAGTTTGGCCCGGGCAAACTTCCACTCTTTGTCCTCGTGATTCTGCAGGAACACGCGGGAATCAGCCCTCGCTCACTGCTGTGTCGTTCGTTTGTGTTCATCACAATCAAATGGCCGTTCAAAGTCAGGGGAAACATGACGCAGCACTAACTGAAAACAGTTGCGACGAGGATTTCCAAGCCCAACTTAAAATTGCCCGTGTCGACTTTTGAGGCTTTGTTTGCACTTACAGCAATTTGTCTGAAGCTTTTATGGAGCATGGCCACCAGCAGCTTGGTCAGGACAATCACCACCACTATGTTGTAGGTGCCGATGATCATGGCGCCCACAAAGGAGCGCAACTCCTCTGTGTAGCTGATGCGGGTGACGAAGAGGGCAACATGCGCCAGCGAGAAGATGTACCAGAACAGGGCGTAGCAGGTCCCCATAAACCTGTGAGAAGATTCCAGCGCACGTTTACGTATCGCAGCCCAAATAGTGAAGCAGAAAAACAAACATATTCGCTCCCAACATGCGTTCTGGACATTTTGAGAGTGACGGGTGGAGGGTTTTCCCGTACGTGTGGAATGCATCATTGCTCTGCTGCTGGCAGAATATTCCCTCGCAGTCCTTGGGTGGATCCTTGTCTGGGTTCTTCTGGTCTTTTCCGTAGAGCTGCGTCAGGCCAATGGTGAAGGAGAACAACACGAGCAGGAAGAGGCCCAGGAACTTTCCAAACTCCTGCAGCATTTGACCCATGGAGATCTGCAGAGAAGTATGTCTGTTAACCACGTGCTGCCGAGCTGGGTTTACGTCTCGTTAGAGAATAATCATTTTCTACAAAGACACCTGATGGTCGCTGGCATATAGTCCTTTGTTCCCAGGGTCAGATGCTCCCCAGATTTGCCTCCAGGTCTCCGAGATCTGATGCTACCCGGGTTTATCACTCTGTTCCTGGGATTTTACATCCAAACCACCACAGAACAACCTTTGAAACCTGATAACCGTGGATCTTGTTGTGTCTAAATAGTGTTTTTGAGGGCCGTGTCCCAGTAAATCTAATGATAAATGAAAAATATTTTACTTCAAAACACAACTCAGACACGGTGAACTTTGATGGGCTGCTCGGTTTGTCCGTGCAGAATTCTGAGTTATATTAAAGGCTGCCATGTGGTATTTACTCACGGACTGGGTAATTAAAAGTTACATAACAGAGTCAAAACATGCCCAGCAAAAATATTCAGCATCATTTACTTCGCGCTCATGTTGAATTTGCAACTTTCTGTTTATTTAAGCAGCATTTTCTTCCTCTGTGTGGAATCTTCCAGACACATTTAACTTCTTGTGATGCTTTGCTTGCATTTAATACTGCGTATAAGCAACCTCTCTGACCATTTGGAGACCCCCCCATGTTCTTACTTAGCGGTTATCCCCTGGGGGAGTGTGTATGTTGGGAGGGGGGGGGGTGACCTCACCTACCCGAGAGAGGAAGGAAAAACATGGAAGAAACCAGGGAGACAGAGGACGTGTTCTAAAGCAAAGGACTATTTACAGACCTGAGTGGCTTATCTGTTTAGGAGCTGGGGATGCTCAACAAGGTCACACCCCCCCCCCACCCCGCCCCCTTTCCAAAAACAAAATACATACACAGTGTGCAGTGTGAGGGATGACCACTCTGCCTGCACCTCAAGGTGAATGGGGGGTAACATGTTTGCACAGAAAGCCAGACAGCCTGTTTGAGGGGGGGGGGATTTATCCAGCCAGTGTCTTCCCCCGCGGTGCTAATGACTGAGTGAGGAGCTGACGGTTGGTTGTGTGTGTGTGTGTGTGTGTGTGTGTGTGTGTGTGTGTTCATGTAATTCCAAATCTCGTGCCTCCATATGTGACTGAAGTGAATTCGTAAAGTACAATCGTATGCAGATCATGATCACAGGTAAAGTTCACATCACTGACACGCTCATACAGCACATCCAGAATGCTGCCTCCATTGCTTTGGCCTCCAGCTGTGGCGTTTCCTGTGCAATGCATCATGGGACAAACTACTTCAGCACACACACAGGAACAAAAGTTTTAACCCTTTACGGGCCTTTTAACACACCTTTACTTTCCAGACAGACAGACAGACAGAGACAGACAGACAGACAGACAGACAGACAGACAGACAGACAGGTGGCTCGTCGCCCTATAGATGGTTTATTTTAGACGGATCTCCAGTGGATGTTTTTGCACATGTATGAAGAGATGACTGAGGTGGAGTTTGGGTCTTTCAGTCACCTTTTCCGACCTCTGTAGGGGGCACTACCCATCAAAAGAGAGAGCTCACCTCATGAGGGAGGATGGAATCAGATAAAGTTTCATTAGCACAGCGCACACAGGCCTCACACAGGCGTGTGTTTGCCTGCTCGCACGCATCGGTGCCGACACGTGCGCCCATTAGCAGGAAGGTGTGTCATCGACACAAACCCGCATCTACTTCCAAAGCTAATGGTGTTTCCATCCAGCCAGGCCAGACAGTGATGTCACAGTGAGTGAGAGAGGGGGAAAAAAGTAGACAAAGGGAGAAAGACGGAGGAGGTTGCAGTCGAGGAGAACTAATTAACAACGTTCTGCGTCGTCGGCCACAAACTGCCTCCGGCTTTCAAGGCGCGCCGACGAAACGGGCTGACCTCAGTGCATACCTGAAGACGTCTTTATGTAATAAAAATCACACATTGTCGGGGGTGAAAAGGCAGACGGCACACATCCAGACATTGGCGTGCATCGCAGTCTCTCTGCCAGCTGGCGGGACGATACACACTTCAACGGCCCTATAAAAATGGACACCTATGGCACACGCATCGCTGAGGAGCCTGCACAGGAAATATGAAAAACAGATCCTTGTCCCGCGGTCTGGGGATAGTGGAAACATGAATAATCACATAATCCTGGTGACGTGTCATCCGTTTACTGGCCAACGACTTGATACGGTGACACGCGGAGGATCCAGCGGCGTTTGTTTTCCTGGCAGAGAGCAACACGTCGGTGGGCAACAGGGAGTTGGTGCTGGCAGACTGACCGCAGGAGTTGGCTCACCTTTATCACCGAGACTACATCCAAAAATACTCACAGCCCCGGTGCTCACGGTCTCCAGCTCTCAGAGAGCGATGACAAACACCAAACCCACCCACTGACTCTCTTCGTGCAGCGGACGATCGACAGGATCCTGTGTAGCACAGCTGGTGCGTTGTTCGGTGTTTGCCTGTCCTTGAGTTTTCACACCTTGCTGAGACAGGAAGTGTGTGTGTGTGTGTGTGTGTGTGTGTGTGTGTGTGTGTGTAGTGGGTGGGTGTTGGACTGACAGAAAACTAACAGCTATCATTCCACAGGATT
The DNA here is from genome assembly GCA_037832705.1 of Centriscus cristatus. NCBI lineage: Eukaryota > Metazoa > Chordata > Actinopteri > Syngnathiformes > Centriscidae > Centriscus > Centriscus cristatus. Next base: position 3,475,530 of record JBBMJM010000014.1, on the reverse strand, counting down.
TTTTTTTTCTCCTCACAGATCCGTGACTGGAAACATCCTAAAACTCCCACACTTTGCTGCTGCACATAGGTGTCCGACACAAACACCCACACTGTGTGTGTGTGTGTGTGTGTGTGTGTGTGTGCGTACCTGTAGCGGCCCGAGGATGGAGCTGGTTGTGTACATGAAG
>JBBMJM010000014.1:3412584-3426893 GCA_037832705.1 Centriscus cristatus | reverse complement strand
GAGGAGGCGATGATGCAGCTGGAGCAGGGGTGGGTGTGTGTGGAGACTGGCTGGACAGACCCCCCCCCCCCCCCACACACACACACACACCCCCAAACCACCACCACACGGCTGCACCAATCACCTCCATCTAACGGGGATTAAGTGTCACACTCAGCTCCTCTCTCACACTTCAGGCCACATCAGAACTTTGGAGAGGTGGGAAAACGGCACCGACGAGTCCTCCGTTCACAGCAGCCGAGAGCCGAGGCGACCAGGACGCACACCGGGCGGCCCGATGGAGAAATCCAAAAACTTTCGCATTGACGCGCTGCTGGCAGTCGATACACCCAAAGTGCAGACGTCTCCGCTGGCGCTGGTCACCTCTCTGTCCTCCTCCGCCTCCTCCATGCCGGCGGCGGGGACAGTGGCCGCCTCGGATCTGACCAGCAGCGGAGAGTCTTTACGCGCAGAGACGCCGCCGTCCCCGCCGAGGATTTCCACCTGCGGCTTGATCCCTAAACCGGGTTTCCTCAGCAGCCCGCACGGCATGGTTGGATTACATCCGCAGAGCACCGCGGGGATCCCGGCGCAGGCGCTCTACGGCCACCCCATGTACACGTACTCCGCAGCGGCTCTGGGCCAGCACCCGGCCCTGTCCTACTCCTACCCGCACGGCTCGCACCACCACCACAGCAGCGACCCCATCAAACTGACCGCCGGCACCTTCCAGCTGGACCACTGGCTGCGCGTGTCCACGGCCGGGATGATGCTGCCCAAAATGTCCGATTTCAACAGTGAGTACTGAATCAGCACTGGTGTCTGCGTGTGTTTCACCCCAAAAGACATGATCTCACCTGTTGTCTATGCACCACCTGCCTGCCTGCCTGGACGTGTTCAATGCAACAATGAACACCACTCTGCGTTCAAATATTTCGGGGCATCATGTCACCGACATCTTTCTGGATGAAGGTGTGACTGAGAAAACAAACCGATGTCGTAGATGGATGATTTTTCTGAGAGGAACTAAAATGGACAGATAATGGACAGTGGGAAAGTGGCACGGGTGTGTGAAAGCCACAGTCGACATGCGATTTGCTCGGCAGATACTGCCTTCTTGTTTCTGCTCGTTTTAACAGATTTGTTCAAAACGAGGTGGCAAATAACTTCTCTGTGGACATTTTCGTCCAGGTGAAGGCAGAAAATCCTACTGACGGACATTTGTTGTTGATTCGCCTTCAGTTTCTGGGATTTGTAACAATTTCCTGCGGGCCTGGAAGTGGATGTTGCTTTTGGACAACGCTGCACACGCACATGTCAGAGACGTGCTGAGGTCGTCCTCCTGCAGGATGTGTTCAATACAGGGTGTTTTGTGTTTGCAGCTCAGGCGCAGTCCAACCTGCTGGGGAAGTGCAGGAGACCGAGGACAGCGTTCACCAGCCAGCAGCTGCTGGAGCTGGAGCATCAGTTCAAGCTCAACAAATATCTGTCACGACCGAAGCGCTTCGAGGTGGCCACGTCCCTAATGCTCACTGAAACTCAGGTAAAACGTCCAGAGACACATTTAGGTTACAATTTCTGCTTGATTCAAGTGTACACAGGCACACTGGATGTCATATATTTTAACATAGTCATTGAAATGTTGCGATATTGCATTTAGATACGTCCTACATGCGCTTTTAGAGCGTAAAACAAATCAGAAAACACCACCTGGATCAGTTTTACGCAAACTTTACGCACAGTTACGCACAGGTAACCCCACGTCTGGTATCACGTGGAAATCATTTGTCTCACACGTCGATTCCTTTGTGCAGGTAAAGATTTGGTTCCAGAACAGACGGATGAAGTGGAAGAGGAGTAAGAAGGCCAAGGAGCAAGCCGCCCAGGAGGCCGAGAAGCAGAAAGGGGCCAAGAACGGCCAGGAGAAGGCTGACGGACTCGAACAGTCGGATTATCACAGCAAGACAAACTCAAAAAACGGCAGAATACGAGACTTCAGGGACAGTGACGACGACGAGGGCGACAATTTCCTTTACAACTCGTCAGACTGCTCCTCAGACGAGGAGAGGAATCACACCAGTGACATCAGCCCGCAGCCCTGAAGCTCAGCTCCTCTTCCAAAGACTGCGCAGGAACGAACTCAAGCTCAGATGCATTTGCATGTACATTTTTATCACCAACATAATCCGTATTTTTTTTTTTTTTTTGGTTCGAAAAAAAAGTAGGTCAGTAATACAAAAAAAAGCAACAAGGCTGATAATATTACATGCAGCAGCACCGGGCTTCACACAAATAAGACCCTGCATGGTTTATCCGCCAAACGCTGTAATTCGGTAATATGCTGTATCAACCTTTAAAACGTCATTTATCGACCTTATTTTGTTCCGTAGTGAGTCTCATCACGCTGGAAAGTGTTCTGTTTATTTTTCTATACTGTATTTATAAAATGATATCCTACCAGTGCATGCTAAATTGTTGTTTAGCGTCTATCTTGGTGCAAACAATGTGAAATAAATGTGTTTATATATATATACAGATATATATATAAGACAAGTGCTCTGTTGTTTCGCGAGGGGGGACAGTGCGTTGATTTATGGTTCGGCGGATGCGGACACAGGCGCGTGTTTGTGCGCTGACAGCTCGGGTCATGGGAAGGAGCGGTAATGGCGCTGTCGGATCGGTGCAAACGTGCAGTGAGAGCAAACAGCGAGCAGACGGAGGAAACATTTCACACCACACTGACAATGGCTGCGTATTAATAAACCTTTCAAGCAGGAAACTATTTGGGTTTTTTTTTTTTTTCTCCCCAGGACCGATTTTGTCTCGACCCGACGAACAACCAGCCTCCGCCGCGGAGGTTCGGTGTCTGTCGGTGGGAAAAGTTGTCACCCATTCTTCTTTCCCCACAAAAGAATTATTGGAGGGCATCACGTGCTGCGACAAATAGATGGTTTAAACAAACAAAACAAAAAGGGACAACACACGTTTATATATATATATATATATATTTTTTTTTTTCGTCCTATGTGGCCTGTTATGGAAGATTTTCTTGTTTGGAATTACACACCCTCATCAGAGAAATATCCCTGTCACATCGTCCAGATACACTCTAATTGCAGTCGGGCATTTTTAATGGGAGGATTAAAAACAGCAAGGTCCCACATTGTACCAGGACTGGTCTCTGGTCTCAGATGTGTTTGTGATGTCACAGATCATGCTTGTCCTCCAACCTCTGAAAGTCAAAAAAAGTGGTTACGCTTTCATCGACACACTCTGGAGTCACGTTCATGTTTGTGACAGACTAATATCCAATAAACGTATGGAAACGGACAGTGGACCAGTGGGACTGCTGGGGTTAACACACGGAAACGACCCACGTGGTCATTGTTCCCAGCAGCTGACTGATTATATGCCATTTGTAACGGGATTACTGGGGGATCTGCTGGTTATCTTGGGCTGTTTGCTTTAGCAGACTTAATCAAAGTTCAGCTGAGGGTCATTCCAGCCAGGTATGGCTGAAGGCGACGCTCAGCTGCAGACAATGGCCAGTGTACCGAGGGCACAGTGAGCCCATTGATCCCACCCTCCCCTCCTCAGAACAGAACATTTCCATTTCTGGAGTTTTCCTACCAACTTCTCTGGTACAGAGTGTTAGTACATCGTCATCGTCTGTCCTCACTCTAACATGAAGCTACCGTGCGGTCCGTGGCTGACTTTGATGACCGATTCGTGACCTGCCGGCTAGCCCCCCGCCCCGATTAACACACGCCAGTGGAGCTAATTAATGAGAGCAGGTATCAAATGTAACCGAGGGACTCTACTACGTCAACCATGTGGACAGACCGTGTCAGCGAGCGAGCACAAGGGTCCAGACTCACGGGTCATTTCACCGCTCGTCATACTCAGCAGCCCAGTGGAAACACCAACAAAGGAGGATTAGCATACAAATATTCAATAGTCAGCCACGTTTAAGGCTGAGGGACACTTTAGTTGGTGTAGGTGTGTAAATATATACACAGCAAAGGCCTGAAGAATGGCCGCAGGTGTCCGACTGGTGGGACGCTGACTGACTGGGTACATACCGAGGCAAAAAAAAAAAGAAGAAGAAAAAACACTCTCTTGTCAGTTACAGCATGTTGCCTGATTCATGAGGTTTGCACAACATCAACAACGTTGTATAGGAAAATTAAAAAACCTAAGTTAAATAATTAATTCTTCCTGAAAGTAAACTGTGTACACGGTGAGAAGAATTAGACTCTTTGATTTGTCTCCGGTCCGGTCCACCTTTTTTATTTCTCGTGGCTCCGTGCCATGTGTTTGGTTTGTGTGTTTTACAGTTTCAGCTTGGCCTCTTTGGCCTCCATGGCTCTGGTGGCGACCTGGGCGCGCTCCGACAGCGCCGCTGCTTGCTCAGCTGGCTCCTGGGACTGTCCGTTCCTCAGGAGGAAGTGGCTGATGAAAAGCTTCAAACCCTCCCGCAGCATTCCGAGCTGGGGAATGCCTGAAATCCTGGTCGATAGGAGACAATGAGGGACATTGACTATTGACCAGGTGTTTGTGTTGAACATCAGTTGGAAATTTTCAAATTAAGACATTTGAGCGAGCAAAGTTTGAACATTCTACAGCGGGTTCTTTTGTCGGGAGACTTCCGAACGGCCAAGTGAATGAATCACAGTGAAACTGGCCGCAAACATTCTTTTTCTGCTTCGGGTGAATCGTCGTATCATCGTAGCTCCTCTCACGGCGCCACCCTGAGTCTGACATGCCAGAGGGCCATTTGAATAGATCCCCTCACCTTCCAAATATATTCGTTAGATCCTCAGGCTCCGTTTCTTTCAGTAATTTAGTCAACACTTGCCGCAGGAAGCGCACTTTGGTCTTGTCCAGTTCTCCAAACTCTATTACCTACAGAGAAAAAAGGACAATTACATCCAAGTTCACAAACGGCAGAAAGATGAAAAAACAACAACAACAAAAAAAAAATCACGTACTTTGAGTATAGAGAGTGGGAGGCACTTGTTCTGGAGGAACCTGGTAACAAGCTGGATCAAGTTGTTGAAGGTGCTGCTGGGGAGGTTGGGAAGTTCCCTGAACTTGTCCCATAGGCTGAACTGGAACGTCATCTGTGAACAAAGTGAAACCACACGGAATATCAGTTTGAAGGACATTACGCTGAGATGAATGATGCTGAGCACACTGATGAGTCACAGGAGGGAGGGAAAAAAAAAAAAAAAGTGATTAACATCGGGCTCTACGTGAGTAATCCTCTCATCCACACCCAGGTTACACGTGAAAAGCAAACTTTCCCAGCGGCTCAGCTTCAGGCCCTTTGATGAGGACAATGGGCATCAGTTGGGGAGAAGGAGCAGCAGGTCTACCTGGCAGCGGAGGAGGAAGTGTTGTTTGTCGTCACCGTTTGAGAGGAATGATATCAGCGGTGAGGGGTGTGAGAAGTTCCCACAATGAGGAGGTGAGAGGCAGGTCACACACAGTTGAGGAGGCTGGGTGGTCGCACACACGGAGCACATAGCTGACTGCTTCGACGCAGCGCTTTGTTTGTCGAGATGAGTTCAGCCAATCAGTGAGCAGAGGACTCGAGGAAAACCATGGAAGGAGAGACGACGACGACGTACCTGGAAGCGGCGGTCATGTGAGCAGAACTTTTGGCCCAGGACAGCGTAGAAGGCGTTGAAGGTTTTCTCCTGCAGGCAGCAGTCCATCAGAACATGGACGATCTCTCTCTCCTGCTTGTCCTTCAGACCCATCCTTCACAGGGAGGAAACATCTGTGTCCCACACTCACAATATCTGGCACTTACACTTAAGAATGATAAACATAACATGCTAAATTCTTTTTACTTCCATCCTTCGCCATCAAGCGGGGAACATGCAGGTGGAGGACAGACGACAAACCTCAGCAGCTTCTCAAACGCGTCCAGGTAATCCTCACTAGTCATGAGCACACAGAAGATGTTTCTTCTGACGTCAGTGTTCATCCTCTGTTTTCTAGCCAGCTCCAAAACCTTGGTGCTATACTGAAACAAATAATAGAAAAAATAAAAAGTCAAATCCCAATTTTAAGGACTTAAATTGGAAAATACTGGAAATAAGTAACATTTTATTATTGAATTTCTGCTTTTTTTTCACACTCATTTGGATGGGATTACAGTGGATCCTTGGTATGGTACCTATATATACTGTAGGTGCTAATAACGAGTAATTCACACATTCAAGTTGGAGCCTGACATAAATAATGAATAGTGAATTTAGACACAGCGATACCATCTCCTCTATTCATGTCCTGTCGTTCCCATAGAAACCGATAACTTGTGTTAAATGTACTCTGCTGTTATGGCGTCTTCTGTCACTCTACCTGTCCCTCAGCAGAATTCTGTTTGGAGGTGGTTTTCGCCTGGTCGTCGATCATGGGCGCTCCACTCCACGACGAGCCGACGATCCACCAGCGGCCCACCTGCTCCGCCGCCAGGAGATTGTCAAGAGAAACTCGGAGTTTCACGTCGCTGCCGGCTGCGCTCCTGTGGATCTGAGTCACACGTTTGCCATGAATTAGTAACATGTGCAATCAGAAGCCAAAGACAGTTGTGACGAAAGAAAAACAAGTTTACAGTGACGGGACCAAACGTTCATACAGAGGAGTAGACCGTCACATTGAAAGCAGCTCGAAGGACTTTCAATAGTTCATGGCTCGATGGGGCCCCCTGGTGGTGCAAGTGCAAACTACAAAAATAAAATTCTCTAAATATTTTTTTTTCTTAGAATTCTTCTTTTTGAGCAAGAGCAAGAGCAGACAATGCAAAATAAAACCTAAATACAGAAACACAATAATTACATGTATTAAGACATAATATACTGTCAATATGTCAAAATGTAATGATCAGTGTCAGACAGTCAGTGGAAATAGAGTACATCATTAAAATGTATGGCAAAGTTCCGAAATTGTCCCAGTTTCAACAAGCAGTGAGGAGCCCGGTTCTTAAGAAGAAGAAAATAACTACAATGATAGTTTTAAGAAATGAAATATTTTAGGGATCACGCAGGATATTTAACAATACTGATAATGGTTGGTATGTTTAGGATTCCGTGTAGGATTTATTATCATAATCATCATCAACCATCTTTTCATCAAATGTATCATGTTCTATAGCTACATGTATTCACACAAGGCTGATTTCCATGAGAAAGGAATTAAATCCAATCACCTACCAGAGTCCTCTGCAGCTTCCTCAGTCTTTCCACAGGCTCCAGATTGTAGCCGGGAATCTTCCGCATGTCGTTGTTCTTCAAAGCCATCATGGTCTCCAGCATGAAACGCACCTGAGGACAAGTTTCAACGAATGTCAGGAAAATCAATGTGCGAAACGTCGGACTGAATACTGAGCGAGCCCATACTCTGGTTTGGTCCTGGAACTTGGTGCCAAGCTCGCTGGCCTTGCGCTGGGCTTCACAGATGAGCTCCTTCAGAGCCATAGCGTCGTCCTTCCTCAGGGAAAAACCCACATTCCTCAGCAAAAACAAAACCAGTTCAATGTCTTTCTCTGCGAAGGCGTCCACCAAACGCTTCAGAACGTCGAAGATGAGCAGGGAGTGCACCACCTGGAAGTTATACAGGTGAGCGACGATGGCCACCAGATTGTCACACTCTTTGCCTTCACCTGGGTCCTTGTAGACCTCATCAAACTTTCGCACGACAGTCTCCAGGAAGTTCGCCCCAACCTGCACATATGATGAAATGTCAGCGTTCCACAATGTTGGTGTAGGAACTCAAATAGAAGGAATACTGAAGTGAGCATCCTTACCTCCAACCCCACCGAATGATGGAGGACGCTGACCAGCAGGACGTGCTCCATCAGGAGCCTGTCGGGCATCAGAGCCGGGGTGACGCAGGCAGCTAGCAGCACCTCTGTCAGGGTGTCGTTCATGTCCTTTCTGCTGCTGCTCATGTACAACTCCTCCAGCTGACCACTGATGGACGCCATATTGGGCTCGCTTAGCCTGAAAAGAATTCAACGAGATTCAGAAGAGATTATGACGACGATTAAATATATATATATAAAATAAGAGAGAGAGGGGGGGGTGGTTGGTTGGTTGGTTACCTGTTCACCAGACCTTTTACATTCTTCTTCAATTTTTCAAGTTCAGCTTTGCGTTTATCGTCACCAATGTTACGCAGGTGAGGCGGCACATACTTGCCACCTCCAGAGGTAACCTGGAGATCGGAAGAGAACCATTAGATGAATTTTGAATACACAACGTGCCACTGCTTGGAGAACACCAGAACAAAGAACAAACACGATGGCTGTGAACTCACAGTGGGTGAATTTGATGCTGGTGTCTCTGTGTCTGCTTCTTCTTCCTCCCCCTCCTCCTCGGTTTCACCATCAATTTCATGGTCGGCTGCATCACTCTCATCCAGCGCATCCTCCATTTCCTCATCCCCTGCTTCCTCCTCCTCCTCTTCATGTGAACCCATATCTTCTACACTGCCTTCACTCGCTGTCTCATCTGCTGCTTCTCGCTCTTTGTCTGACAGCTGAGAGTCATCAAGCTTCTCAAAGTTCTGTTTGGCGATGTCCAGGTTGTCATCGCTGTCATACATCCCATCAGCCACAGCGCTGGAGTCAAGAACACCCAGGATGTAATCCAGTCCATCAGCCACAAAGGACTGTGGGAGGGTTTTCTTGTTTTTTCTCTTGTTCAATCGGAGGAAACGCTCCAACTTCTTTATCTCTCTGTCTTCTTCTTCATTCGCTTCCAAAAGTGCCATCTTTCTTGACTCTTGAAGCTTGTTCTTTTTCTTGCTTTTCTTAGAAGTCGGTGTTTTCTCTGTAGAAGTTCCATCAGCCTTGTTGGACAGACTTTTGGGGACATCTTTGTTCGTTTTTAACGGGTTCTTCCGCCTTTTCTCTTTATCGGCGATTTTTTCCGTGGGTTCATTATCACCATCAATGACCGTCCCTTTGCGTTCATAATAACATTTCATTCTAGCTTTTTTCTGTTTACGCTTCTCTTTGCGTAACTCCTTCCTGCTTTTCTTCTTCACAAATCTCAAACGATGGTCACTCTCCGTTTCTTCTCCGACATTTTTGCTCTTCACAAACTCACCCACCGCCACCATGTACTTCTGTAACACTACATTTCCTTTCTTCTTTTTGCCGCCCTGTTTCCATTTTCCCTTCATGTCAACAACTTACACGCCAGATATTTAACCACAAACCGAGAGCTGGGGTTCACTGAAGCGACGAAACATTCAACCACCCTTTTCACGAAGAATGCTAATGTAGCTCTGCTAACAAACTAACGCCACATAACTGTTGAGAGAAGTATAAAAACTGCACAAACCTCAAACTTCAACACAATCTAATTGCCCACACATCGCACGTTTCACCATGAGGACAGTGTTGATACGACGTGACACCCAAACCATTTACTTCCGGGGCGCTTCGAATAATTGTCGCCGGGTGATGACGTATTTTATTTTGGAGCGTTTTTTTTATTGCGCCGCGGGTTTCCTGCGATGTAAACTGTCTTCCAATCAGTCCGGAGGAGAGGGGTAGCACCGAAATGATCTCTGATGTTGTAGCTTGCGCACAGTGAGTCTGCTAGTCTATTTTTGGATTTGCAATATGAAGAATGGAAGAAGACGATGTCACTATCAGAGAGCAGAATTTCCACAGCCAAGTTCGAGAGTACATCGTAAGTAACGCACAGAGCAGCTAGTGGAAGCTAGCACGCTAACAACGTCCTCTATCACATAGCAACGTTAGCGTTAGCATGAGCTGTCAGTTGGACTCAGCAGAATTCAGCTACCAGAGGTATTCTTTAATTCCCGGTGGAGATGGCGTTCATGGTGGTATTGAAAATACAGTCCGCTGGTGATCGTGCAGTTTAAATGTGGTGTATGAGAATATAGGCGAGCGCCAGTTATTCACGACACGCTGCAGTGTCGTATAAGTGATGTATAAGCATCTGTAGATAGTTTATTAACAATATGGTGGGCATAATTTACTTAATTTACGACAGCTGTCTTTTTGTTTGGATCATATTTTAATAAGGAGAAGAAACCAGTTTGCCAGTCAACGTTGCTTGCCTGCTTGTTCGCCTGGAACGTTGAGCTACTTATTACTCAAGCGCCTATAAACACCTTCCTGGACAAACAAAGAAAGGATCAAATCTGACTAGCATCTCACCTCCTCACAGGGCACCTCGATAATCAGACAAGGCATGTCTCATCTGCCTGTCAAAACCTGTAGAGCCAGTTCAGTGGATTACTATTAATCCCCAAACACATCACAATAGTGCCAGACTGTGTATACATTATCATGTCTAAACCTAGCTAGTCAAGTTCAGTAAATGGTTTGTTTGTCTAATTTTCCCCTATGAAGCTAATTTGCAAAAGAACACACTGCTTGTTGATGTATGCAAAGCTTGGTTACTGTTCAACTGGGAGACTGTGGAAATACAATACTCCAGCAAAAATTAATACGCATTCCTGACCTCCAGCTTCACTTCAAATGCCACAACGGTGATGCATTTTGATGCTTAGAATGTTGGGAATGTTTACAAAACAACTGCTGCTTCTCCCTTTTTCACTGTGAGGAAAAAAAAACCCATCAAGCTCACGACTGTTTGAAACTTATCGTGTCACAAGACTGTTGGGTCTGCGTGTCTGTCAGTTTATCAGCTCTGTGCACCTGATTCCACGTTCTGGCTTTTAAGGCTGTGTCACAGTCACTTACACCACCCAGTTGTAGCTTGTAAATATTTGATGTAGTGCGGAGATTAGTTAAGAGGTTTGGAATCAGCTGTATTATTCCTCAGACTGACCTTCTGGGGTTTGGTCCGTCTTCTTTTCTGTCTGACTGAAACGCACACTGCCTGCCTGACACAGGCTGAGTCATCTTATGATCCAGCGTGCCCATGATGAATTGTCAGGGTGCCAAGTGCTGAAGTTGAAGCGTCTAACATTAGTTACATCTTGGTAACGGTCACAGTAGAAGGGGGAATTTGGAATGGGATCCCTCAGTAAGACCTTTCAGTATTTCTGAGGCCATGATCACCTGATAAATTGCACACACTGGAACTTTGTGCATGACTTTGCCGGTAACTTTGGCCTAATTACAATCATTGGAGGCTTGAAAACAATGACGCAAAAGTACTACCCTTGTCATCCCTGTCAATGTTTTACATGCTGCAAAAAAATCCTTCACTAAGATCGACATATTGTCATTTCAGATTTGCTTCCTCCTGTTCGCAGTTCTCTACATTGTGTCCTACTGCATCATAACTCGATACAGGAAGAAAAGTGGTGAGTCTGTCTGAAAAATCTGATCTCTCACGTCATGGGACATATGCATAACTTAGCGGTACGCGGATGCAGAAATGTGTCTGTGGTGGATCAGATTGTGGAATCGACTTGTCAAGCATTAACCCAAAATGTGTTGTGACTGGAACTGCTTTTATTGTCAAACTGCAACCAGCCACCAGGGGGCGACCATTTTCTTCTGTCAATTATGATGTGGTCCATTGTCCAGGCTAAGAGGAGCTGACGGCTATAAAGCCTTGAAGTGTACTCACAGAGATTCCAGCCACCACTGGTCGAGTGTGTCAACTCCATGCATGACAACATGATTATGTGACACAGCATTATTCAGAGACACAGCATCTGAGATCTGACACAGTCAAAAACAAAAGGGCCCTCGTGTGTGTGTGTGTGTGTGTGTGTGCGCGCGCGTGTGTGTTACCAACTGCATCCCGTGTTTCCAGGACAAATATAGTTTGTCCAGGTCACCTGGGCTTCACTTGGCTCACTTTAAAAGTAGACCACCTTCCACCAGAAGTTCCTCTCTGGAGTTCTGTGAAGAAAAATCTAGGTTGCACTTTTCTTTTCACCTTGGTAATGGTATGACTGCATGTACAAAAGAATTGTGAATTGAAAACGTGTTTTGTAAGGAATTTCACCACGTTTTTACTACTTTTATGATCTGTATGTTTTCTAAACAATCATCATGTATTGTCATGGGCTCAAATGGAACATCTGCTAAAGCTACTGTGTTAAATTGATAAACATGGAGCAGTGGCTTCAAAAGCTGATGGGTGGGAAAATACTTGACAGCATAACGGTGATTAGAACGCGGCCAGTGCGTTCAACAATGAGGGGTGTGGGGGGGTGGCTCATCCGCTCACATTGGGACCAGTGGGTAACTGAAGAGGTTTCCTTTCCTTCCCTAGACGACCATGAAGATGAAGATGCCGTGGTCAACAGAATATCGTGAGTGAACATCGTTTGTGTGAACACCAATAGAATTCCGGCGAGTGTCCTTGTAGAAGTACAGTTGTTGTTGGATGGAGCTCCAAGTTCCATCAGGAAGCACTCATTACACATCACATTTATGGGATGTCTGGTGTCGACTAGTCTTCACCGGCTGAGGGAAATGGCACCAGAGGGTCCGTGAAAATAATAGAAAGCATTTCAGATGGATGAGCTTCTTTAGAGGTGTGATGAAATGGTGTCCTTGTGCCGCCCCCCTGAGGACCACTGAGCAGATGGTCATTCCTCTGGGCCCAATCTGCAGACCCCTGCCTCTGAGTAAATAAGAATGGCAACCTCACACAGCCAGACACAGCTTTTGTTCTGGCGACTGTTGAAGGTTGAACGTTTGCGAGACATAGAAGGACAGACTCCTGTTTTGTACTGAGTTATGTGTCATCATTTCGTGGGTGAACATCGCGCTGCATCTGGGAGTCTGATATTTTCCTCAGAGGTCTTTGGAGAAAACAGTCATGATCCAAATTCATCAGGACTCCAAAAGAACAAGCTGCTGAAATTGTGAATAAATACCGTTGACGAAGTTGCGAAGGCCTCTGCCCCCTAGTGGCCATGAAACCCCAGTTCCTCATGTGCTTGTTGCTATCGAGTTCTGTCTTTCACAGTGAATCTCTTGTAGACAGTGTGATGGTAGATGAACTCTCCAATTACTCTGCACCTCATTTGGAACAGTTACTGTGAGCACACGGATGCGTGAGGACTAATCCCAAACTCTTGTGTGTGTCTGTGTCTTTTTGTGTTGTCCATTTGCAGATTGTACTTGTGCACGTTCACCCTTGCAGTTTCGGGTGGTGCCGTCTTCCTACTGCCTTTCTCAATCATTAGTAACGAGATCCTCCTCTCCTTCCCCAAAAACTATTACATTCAGTGGCTCAATGGCTCCCTCATTCACGGTCAGTAGTTCACGTCCTTTCTGTTTCTCTACATGCACTGTCGCACTGTCCGGTCTAATGTCCTTAACATTGTATATATTATTTCATTGTTACACACTTACACTCCCACCACCCCAAGTAATAAATACATCCTCCAAATATAAGTACTGTGTGACACTTTTTTTATGAATGTGGATTTGTTGAGATTGTGTCAACAGGTGATCATTGCGACAGTGTCCTAATAATAACAACCGCCCACAACGGTTGATGGATGGTGATCCATTTTGAATAAATTCACTAAATAAGACATTTAGTACTTTGTTCTCTACGGTGTCACTTCACATAAGCCCATGTGACATGCCTTGGACCAGACAATACAAAGCCCATGCTGGAGCTTATCTGCAGGCTGTTTCATAAGCCACCAGGGGGCGTAATAGTCCGTGGTAAGAGAGTCTGAGCACAAAGACACATGCAGTGTACAAGTGTTCAGATGATTGCACTTCAGTTCTGGGAACTAGAAAAAGAAATTGACAAAGAAGCCAAACACATTGCCTTCTTTAAGATCTTAACTTATATTTTCCAATCTGTCTTACAGGTCTATGGAACCTGGTGTCACTGTTCTCCAACCTCTGTCTCTTTGTCCTGATGCCCTTTGCCTATTTCTTCCTGGAGTCTGAGGGATTCGCAGGATCTAAAAAGGTACAAGTTAACATGTTAAGTTGACCTTTGATGGAGTGATCATACACACACTGTACTGTTCTGAATAGTCATCAAGTTGGGAAAAGGAAAACTCGTTTTTTTATGGCATTGTTCATGTCTATAACAGATGTCAGGGATTGTCAGGGTTGTGGACCGTGTGTGTGGTACCTTGGATTTATTGGTCAGAAGTAAAAACTAGAGGGAGTTTTACTAACTAAGGTGACAACCCGAGTAGAACACTAGAAGCGTTGTGTTTTGGTGTTGGAGTACCTGTATTGCAGCCGTCCACGTACGACTTTGCCTCTCGACATCCAGGGCAGCAGCAGCAGCAGCAGCAGCAGCAGCAGCAGGTGCCTCGTCCGTGCCCTCTCTCTGACTCACGCCACCGACCGTAACTGCCACCACAGAAAGCTC
>JBBMJM010000014.1:3395097-3405299 GCA_037832705.1 Centriscus cristatus | reverse complement strand
CTGTGGATCAGTCAAAAACAGGTGTGTGTGTGTGTGTGTGTGTGTGTGTGTGTGTGCTCCTCCGAGGGTGTATGGGAACTGTGTGAACAGGTAGAGGAGGGCTTTATTAACCACTCAGCAGTTTGTGACCCGGAAAACCCAAATTACCCCAAAACCCTCTCGTCTGCACTGCCCAGGACACAACGGTGCTGAGGTACCTCCTAATCGGCCCCAGATGGGAGGCCTGCTCTTGATCGCAGACAGTAGCTGACCCAGCCAGGTTTAATGCCCCATATAGCACCCCCACCCCTGCCTTTCCTTTTTAATTTCACCTCTACTACCGCCAGTCCCCGTTAGGCCCACTTTATAGACCGCAATATGTGTGTATAAAAGAGCTGTTTTACGCAGGATCCGTGGGAGCGTTTATGTCACGTTAGTGTGCTGCGAATGGAAACGATGCGGTTTTGTCCAAGTGTAGGAGGAGGCCTGTCTCGTAAAATGGATCGAGAAGCACTGGATATGAGAACATTTTAGCCTTGTTCCCCCGGGCGATTTATTGATGCGGACAGTCTTTTTTGTGTGCTATTCACTACACTGGTGTTATCTCTACCAAATTGGGCCTCATCTGTTTTTTTCCCCCCCTATCAGGGCATTAGGGCGCGCATTCTAGAGACCTTTGTGATGCTTTTCCTGCTGGCTCTGCTCATTCTGGGCATCGTGTGGGTGGCGTCAGCACTCATTGACAACGATGCAGCCAGTATGGAGTCACTGTACGGTACGTTCCTGAACTCACCATCATCTGACCGTCGGTGAATCTGTCACTTGCTTTTGAACTCAACACAATGGGATGGACAGTGGGAACGATTTGAGCAACTTACAAAATAACTTTGTTTTTCTGAACATTCATAAGAATGGAACATCCACAGAATGATATCTCAGCGCTGTATGAACAAACAATTTGTCCTCCATTCTGTTCACAAAGTAACATTATTTTGTCACACTGACCAACGCCTGATTTCTTTCCTGCAGACCTTTGGGAATTCTACCTACCATACCTCTACTCCTGTATATCTCTGATGGGAGGACTGCTTTTGCTGAGTAAGCCTCTTGATCTACTCCAGTGAATCAGTGATGAATACTCATGCAAACTCAGTACGGTGAGGGGTGTGCTGGTCCGACAGTCGATCTGATCGGCTGTTTTCTGTTTGCTGTGCAGTGTGCACTCCTGTGGGATTGTCCAGGATGTTTACCGTCATGGGCCAGTTACTAGTAAAGCCAACGGTAAGCACTTATCACGATGAAATATATTAGATTAGATTTGGTTTGTCTTATTAGCAGAACTATGTGTCAAATCCCTGTAATTGCTCTTCTCAATGCTACAAAGAAGCGACTGGCTCCACCGTACAGCCCCTTTGCCGCTGCGTCCTGAAAAATGTCTCTCTGTCAACCCTTCACGTGCCCAACAGAGGACTACAAATACATCACCAACTCATCGTCCCATCTGCCATCTCTCCAGTCCCACTTTGGGCCTAATTATAACCCATTTCATCTCGTCCCCCTCCCCTCCCGCCCCTTCAGATCCTGGAGGACCTGGATGAGCAGATTTACTGCATCCATTTGCAGGAGGAAGCCCTTCAGAGGAGATTAAATGGTATGTCTGTGGGAGACGTGTTGGCACATTATAGGGGAGGGGAGGGGTTGACCGCCCTATTGGGTGTGATGGAGCGCACCACACTGGAATCAATTAGCATTGAAAATTCAGCCAGGCCCTCGCACACACTCACTCGCTCGCTCACTCGCTCGCTTGCACACACGCACGCACACGCACACACACACACACACACAGGCAGTAGAAAAGAAACACTCAGACCTGACAGCCTTTCCAATCGCCGTCCCACATAACTTTCTGCTAAGGGCAATGCAGCCACCATGGCGAGAGCCATATTTCATGTTAAGGAAGTTTTTAAGTCTTCCTCTAAGACGCTGCTGTGCCACGGTCGCCGCGAGCAGAATGATTGGCCCATTTAACGTCAGGCCCAGAAAGGTATTCTAGGTAATGGGATGGAGATGGAATCCTCGACAAGAACTTTTGGCTTGGTGCTGTGGACATTAAAGAGCAGCGACTTTCCTGTGAGTTATGAAAGGAGACCGGGAGTTAACCTGGACTCGAGTACAAAGTGAAGGTGTTATCTGCATTTCCTTTTCATGTCCTTCCTTCGCAAATTCCTTGTTTGACGTTGAATAATGTCAAGAAGCAGGAAGTATTTGGGCCAGCTTCCAAAACCTACTTTAATATTAACTCAAGCACGCAAAGTGAGTAAATACAGAGGATGCGCGTCCTTTCAAACCCGGGAGGTAAGGGAGATCCCTCCCAGATAACGCGTGTTTTCAAATGCAACGCTGGCCACCTCCATAGACTACCACCAAGGCGTATGGTTCCGTAGGACTCGTTCCACACTGCCCTGCTTTGAACTGCACCATAGAATAACTGTAATCTGTTCCTTATCGTCCCCACGACTGTTTGATCTTTTCACGTCTCCATGGGACCAAAAAAAAAAAAAAAAGAGAGAAAACACATTCAGATCTCCAGAGTGCAGTGAGGCCCAGCTGCAATCCAGTGACAGGTGAGGAACAGCTCACACTCTGGAGGTGGACGGTGTCGTCCCCTTCACCTGTGCACCTGTCCAGCTCCTCCAACTTCAATGCATGAGAGTGAAACCGATGTCCACGAGGGTCCCCGACTATGGTCGAGGATTGAGTGTCCCTACGAATGTGATGGCATACGCAGGCCACGTACATGACTTTCCAAATCGCCTCAGAGATAGGACGAGGAGCTCCGACATCTACTAGAACATCTACCGCTCCTTTGCGTGACTTCTAATTGCATCTAGAGCAAGATGCTGCAGTTGTGAACTAGCGGGTTAGCTTGTGTCACCTCCATGATGCACAGGTGCAAAAAGGAGCCTACTGATAAATGCACACAGGCTGTACATGCACGCACACATGCCTGCGCTCCCTGCTTTGCGTGTGCATCCCAACAGAACATGAACATGCTGCAGCACAGGCAATGAGATGCACGTTTGTCCACACTGGCCTGTCAGGACCCTGATGTGCACATATCAGAGCCACACAGCTCCTGTCCAGATGCTCTGCGGCACAATGACCTTGCCAGTGCCTCTGTTGTCTCAGCGTGGTGTTTAGCATATTTGCGGGTGACGTCATTTTTTTCACCGTGGTGAAGGTTGGAGAGGATACGTCGAATTACTCCGGGCCTCTCCGGCTGCCAGAAGCCTCACTCAGCATCTCTGCCACGCTGTAACTCAGTCTTACTTGATGCTGCCAGCAGAAGGAGCAGGGGGATATATTTAACTTCAGTCGAGAGTGATGTCACAGTGGCTACTGCAGTTTCATTTTTGCCAGTGTGCCATTACTCCTTCAAACAAGCCCGGTATTGTTTGTTGGTGAGATCCCTTCGTTGTGTGTTTGCCAACTCTTGATTTGATCAATGATGCCTCTGCCTCTGAGTGTCAGGTGGGGCCATGTTAGGTTATGTTCTGCATAAAAGTGATAGACTAATTCACAGAGCAGATCTGGCTGCCTTCAGGACCAGGAGCTGTCGATCTGTCCGGGACATTTCCTGCTGCGGCTGCATTTGCTGCGAGGCTTGAAACTTTCCCCGACTTAGATCCTGGGACAGACAAAACTGTTAGCTCCCTCTTTTGCCTACTTGAACCCATCCAGACAGGGTGTGTCTTAATAACAGAGGACAGAGACGTGTTTGATCAAAGTGATTGGTCCTTCACTCCTGTAACAAAGATGAAAGATGGTATTTTTATTGCACTCTAGTAACAGTGTAACGCTGAACTAATTGGTCCTGATCTGCCAGTCACCCCGGGGGATGCAAATGGATACTCTTCTACACTCGAGGCATCTACGCGAGTTTGTCATGCTGGAAGGAAAACCGAGTAAAATAGATGAATTAGCCCTAAATGAGCGGGCCCTGTGGTTTTCCTGGAGAATCCCTTGCTATCGGCTCCAGCTCAGTCAACTAGTTGTGGCACGTTCTAGACAGCTCCAGACACATGAGATTATTTTTACTTTTCTGAGTTCACATTGTTTTGCTGTGAGCAGGAGAACTTGTTTTGAAGGAGTTGCTTGATAAAGATATGACAAATACTGCATTGTACCGTAACCAGACATAATCTTAATTGCATCCGGACGGTGTCTTTCACTCCTCATGTTACCATACGATAACGGTTTGTATTATTTATGGATTTCTGCAGGATCGTCCACATACACGTACAGTGCAGGAAGCATTGCTCACCAGCTCAACAAAGAATTGGACAATATAAGAAACCAGAGAAATAAATTTGGTAAGTATTAGTGTTCTGTGACAGGAATACGGTATATATTTGTCTCTCTCTCACACACACACACACACACACACACACACACTGTATGTATTCATACAGTTTCACATTACTGACACGCAGTCATGTTCTCCCCTGTCTGCTTTTATTTCTTAATTTGGACTCGTACCAGAACTGCCTGATAATTTCCATCCATTTTAGGGTATTATAAATGAGGCCTGAGCCTTTTGGGGAGCAGGGTGGGGGAGGAGAGCACATAGGCACTTAGGATATTGGACAAGAAGCAAACTTTATATTGTAGCAAGCCTTTTAGTGATGTCATTAATTTAGAAGGATGGTGCATATAAAGTGCATTTGGCAAACTTCTCAGGCAGGCAGGGTGGGTGCACTTTCAGAATAAGGACTAACAAGGTTGGAAATGAAGAAAGAAAGTCAATATGGCAAGAACCGTAACGTAGTCAGATACACATCGAGAGGTGACCGTAATGTCCATAACGCGGGACGCAGCTCGTGGTCGAGCTGTGGTAAAAAAACATGACCTGTCAGTTGTTCAAAGGTCAGGGAGGTAAATATAAACCTGAAATATTTTCACTGGCTGTGAAGAATCCGAACCACAGGCTGCCCTCCACACACACACACACACACACACACACACTCATTTTCTTTGATGAAGACAAGGTCGTCCGAGGTCGAAAGCGACATGTCGACTCGTCTAATTTCCATGGAACCGCTCGTAAAAAAAACGTCCGCTAACAGCCAGGGATTCTTCCGTTTTATGTGAATTGGTAGAGTGCAGGTGGATGTCAGGGGGATGTCAGGGGGATGTCAGGGGGATGTCAGGTTGCTGGTCACTGACAAATGCTGCCGTTTTGACGGACAATGAACAAAACGTTGAATATGTCTGGAGCATCTGTCTATCAGGACAAATTAGTTCCCTGCCAGCCAGTCACAGTCACAGTGCACCTCCAGCAGGACAACGCAGCTATTTTATACTTAAAAACCGTTTGAAGCCTCCACTTTGATTGTGAACTTCACCTGTTACTTTCAGAGAGACGAAAGAAAGCATCAGGCTGGGAGAAGAACTTGCTGTATCCCATAGTGATGCTGATCCTGCTTGCAGGAACGGTGAGTGACCCAAACTGCCGAGTCATGGTGTGTCGGGCCTGGCCGATGGCCACTGGGACAAACACCTCAGACCTCCATCCTCTTCCAGCTTGGCCAGAGTGTGGGTGGGGGACCCAGGCTCCTTTTGGTGCCACCTGAGCCAATGGATCACAGTCTACAGACGATCGGACTGATCATGTCTACCACTGTGCCTGATGCGTTTAGGATTTCACCATCCTACCAACAAATCTTTACCCTCCTCTCTGTTTACAGACAATCTCCGTTCTTATGGTTGCACTGAATATCCTCTACCTTCTTGTGGATGAGACTGCCATGCCCAAAGGGTCCACAGTAAGTGTCTTTATACCCCTCAGCCTGACACACACACACACACACACACACACACACACACACACACCGTGAAGTGCAGAGCTGCCTGCCTATCAGACGTGCCATGTCCTTGGCGGAGACATAAATCAAATTCCGGATATGCTCAGGTGCATGTTGGAAGAAAAGGCCTGACCAGATGTTAATCAGCCCCCAACCCTTTGCGTCTGGCTTTTGTCTGGACGCTCATTGAAAGTCATTTCACAGCGGCGTGCAGTTTGAACCAGCTAGCTTTGCATCGCAGGTCCTCAGTAGGTGAAGCTGCTGTTCCTCAGCTCGGCTCGGCTCTCGCTGAGAAGAACGGCTGTCAGAAGATTCTCATCTCCGCCTAACGTGCAATGTGTTTAAAGCTCTCCTTATCTCATCTCATCTGCAGTGACAGAGGTGTGTGTGTGCGTGCGTGCGCGCGCGCATTTCTGTGCGCACCTTTGTGGTTGCATTCTTGTCTGAGCTGGGGCAACATAACATATCTTATTTCGCTCTGATTTCGTTTCACGTCTTGCAGGGAGCTGACAGAACTGTCCTCCACATTCCAATTATTTTATTGAGCTGAGCTGCTGTTTTCTTTGGCGTGACGCGTCACAGAAAATCCCCCCAATTATACTTGCGATGCAGCTGGAAGCTGCCGTCCCCGACAAAGTGGCCTGACTAAAGGGTTTATGTGTTTGTTGAGCTGGATGAACGCCACACCTCTGATCTTACAATACCACGAGGAATCCCAAGGACAGTGGGGTGGAACAATCAATGGCGGGATGATTCCTATCCACGCCCGCTTCACTCATCCAGCGCAGACATCCCCTCGCAGCTACCTGCACCCCTGAAAGGAGATAAGGACAGCGGAGGAGAATGATACAAAGCAGCAGAGAAAGTGGCTGGTTTGAAGGCGGTGGTGCAGCAGTGAGACTCCGACTGTGGGAAAGTCAAATGAGACCCCAGAGCGCTGATTGTTGTCAGGGGAGAACACAATGGAATTGCCCTGTCAATGTTTGTCTTCCCCTCCGTCTATGCATCCCTCAGTGGGCCTTAGCATATTGAGCAGTGTCCCGTCCTCAGCTCTACGGAGCAGGGTGATCAGACGAGAGGAGGGATGAGGCGGAGAGGCAGGTGGATGGAGACGAGGAGACTGCGGGGGGCTGAAGAGACCTCTGTCAAAGGACACTGTGGTTTACTGCTTGATGAACAAGCACTAAGAGGCACCAATAAAACTGACTGCAGGCCCCTCTCTTTGGTAGCCACAACACTTGACACTGTATTTTCTAAAATGGACAATTAGCTGCAAGTGTCTTCAATTTTCACCTCACTAAAGTTGACCTAAGCACACACGCAAACCATGACAGACGTTCGTCCTCGCACAGCTTTGGCCCTACACATGATAACGCCTTGTTCCAGCCTCTGTCTCCTTTGGCTCTGGCCCGCAGTGGCTCCTACTCACCCACCGAGAGACCATCACCCTGGTGAGAACGTCACAGGGACGAGGAGAAACGGTCTCAAATCTCAAACTGTTTTTCAAATACAGAAAACGAAAACATTTTTTAAAAAAAATTCTGTTCTTTCACACCATTCTAAACGTGACAGTGGATCTCCTCCTCCTTTTTATTTCTATTTATATGATCCCATAATTGGCATCTAGGCAAATGCAGATGTCAGGGAGGATGTATCGGAACTTGCACTGTCATTACAGATGTCAGTTTGCTGTTACTTAAATCTAATTATGGGAAAGTGATTACTGAAATAAGGAGCAATATGACAAAAAGGTCTCACAGCGAGGGTTTAAGTGTACCCCTGGGACTACTTGTGGCACACTTTGCCAAAATGCTGTAGTGCTACTGTTAAGAAATGAGATAAAATTATGTTGACATTTTTATGGCAAGATTAAGCAGAATTAAATACGACAAAACTCCCATGGCCAAAGGAATAGATAGCAACTCAAAGCATTAATCCCTGAAACCAATGATGATACAGCCACAGTATGGGGGGCATCGGCGCAAACAGGACGTCTCTGGAATCTGGCCCATTTTTCAACGGACAACCACACTCAGTGGCTGCTAGATCACGTACACCTTCACAACACAACACAGGGCGGGGCCTCGGGTACCTGAGCCCGTGACTGGAGCACTCAAAGGTGCAAATAGCACACGCACGCAGTATCCACATTCATTGTCTGCTCACAATCCAGAGGCAGGGGTGGACGTTCTCCCCTAGTGGACCGACGCAATCACTGATCTCTAGCTGGACTGTGGGTTCGTTCGTCATGATGAGGCCGGACCAAAGTCTGCATGCGGGAGAGTCCAGGATGCTGGGAGGTCATTAGAAGAAGAAAGTGCATGAGGACAAAAAGGTTCAACCAACACTGCCCAAAGATGCTAAGCAGGCAGTTTCTCAAAGTAACGACAAAAACGAGGAGTGGGGCGGTTTCCTGGTGGACAGATGTTTAGAGGAGCAATGAAACAAAGAAATAAAGCTTTCAGGATATTAAGCAGGAGCCTTATTTTTCAGACTAATTCAGCAAAAGCAGGCACGAGCACAGGTGAGGAAAAGTATACAGAAGGCAAAAGGGCCGAGCTGGCAGAACCTCTGTAATAAATGTGATCACCTCCTTTAATCCAGTGTCCGTTCTCGTCCAACAAATTCCTGGCAGCTGAGAATTTTGTACTTCTCACTGAATAATGCTGCCGTCATTCTACTTTGTTTATTATATCGTTTTTGTGGGCGGGGTCAATCAATGCAATCAAAACTATACTTTATTCTCATGACAGTTGTAGAATTCCTGAGCAGACTGTGTGTTTTATATCCACAAGTGACTCTGGGAGGTAGATGAGAGGGGAGGCTCCATGTGGTTCGTACATGTAATGTCCAGATTGGATACTAACACGTTCTACTTGTCATGTGACAGTCAGGTTGTGTGTAAAAGATGCTGACGCTCAGCAGCACGCAGGTAATACAAGGTGTTAATCCTACATGCAGCAAATGCAGTGTGTCTGGTGACGGATCCACACACACACACACACACACACACACACACACACACACACACACCACCGGGTGGAATGAAAAGAAGTAGGGTTGAAAGGAGGCGTACTGTGAAAGCTGGCTGTCCTGAGCCTGCGCATACATGCATATGCGGACACACACACACACACACACACACACACACACACACACACACACACACACACACACACAGCCCTAATGCGTGCCCGCCCTCCCTCCATTAATAAATGACATCAGATGCTGTCTGCTAATTCTCTGTAAGAGAGAAAGAGCACTGCATCGTGGTTCTGCAGTAAGCTCCAGGGATGACAGTTATATAAAAAGGCATGAAACAACCTGCCAGGCTTTCCTTTTTTCCTCAGGCTCTTTTACAAAACACATCTAGGTAATGACACCAGAGGTGGTAAGAAAGACACCAGACACAGTTAAATCCTCAATAAAAACGGAATAATAAATACTGTTTAAAACAAATACAAAATTACATCCACTGTGTCCACACTCGGGTTTCCACTGGGCGCTACATGGCTTTCACAATTTAAGATAAGATAAGATAAGATAAGATAAGATAAGATAAGATAAGATAAACCTTCATTTGTCTCACATTGGAGAAATTTGCAATGTATTGATGGATGTTTAATGCAGTTCAACAGCACAAGCAACAAAATACTTGTACATGCGCTGGTGAAATGCACAGCTGTACAAATAAATGACACACACACACACACACACACCGGTACATGTATGTGCCCTGTACACGGACGTGGAATACTATACTCGTCTCTGACGAGAACATATTGGATGGATGCGCCCTCATTAGATACAAGAGATCAGTTTTGGACAACACAGTCTATAAGTTTGAGTAGACCATGTGCACAAGAACAAGCCCGGTGCCAAGTCTGACAAAAGCAAATATTTATCATTTGGAAACACAGATGCTCGGTATGTGCACAGTATATAGATGCATGAGATCTTTTTTCCTGCTCCGGTTTCAAAGGCCTTAGGGCTTTGGGGTTTGGAGGGGATGCGGGGGTATGCCGAGTGTGTTTGCTCAAGTATTTGTTTTGTTGTTTTTATGTTTTTGGCGTGCTTTCAGCCTGTCCAACCTCCTTACCGTAAGCGATGTGCCTTTTTGTTTGAACACCTGTTCACATATTGTATGATCGACAGTGATTTGAAAAGAGTCTCTTTCATCTTGTTCCATTCACTTCTTTGCCAGTTTGATTCTGTCTTTCTCAAGTGGGAAATTCTTCACGCGCACCAACAACTTACTCTGCAGGACCGCTGTAATTGCAAACCACCCCCCCCACCCCCCACCCCCTCCTCCCACACACGTACGTCTCCTCCCTCAACAAAACTCCTGGTGGGGCGGTG
>JBBMJM010000014.1:3366258-3384619 GCA_037832705.1 Centriscus cristatus | reverse complement strand
TGTGTGTGTGTGTGTGTGTGTGTGTGTGTGTGTGTGTGTGTGTGTGTGTGTGTGTGCGTGCACCACAAGATGCCACAAGACAGGCACATTAAAAACAGGCAGAAAGGCATCACAGTGGAATACCTGAGGCTGAAGGCAGAACGCCTCCCTGCATATTGCACAGGGCTGCTGTGATTCCCCCTGCTGAACAGACCGCGCCTTCACCTGAACCCAGTCATCTTCTGTCAGTCTCCCTGCTGGGGGAGCCACCAAACCCATCCTCTGAGCTGTAAGAAATAATGGAAACACAGGTGACGTGTGGATCGAAGACAGCGGATGCCAGACGCTTCTTCTCGTCCCAGAGCGGTCTACCTACCTAATGTCAAAGGAGGTGCAGCAGAATCTAGCACATACTCTCTTTCTTCGTGTTCGTCCAGGCTCTGAGGAACTTTCCTTCCGTCTCTTGCCTGAGGGTTTCTGGGTGCTCTTCTATTCCATCTCAGCAGCGGGTCAGAGAGGAGGAGGTCTGGGAGCAGCAGGCTGCGTGTGATGTGATCTTGAAAGGCCACAGAAGTGATCACTAATTTGTTGTCTTTAGAGGCTGAGCTCTGGAAAAGACACAAACACATATATGTTCACGCATTTACAAAATCAACACATGAAGCTGTAAGTGGCAAAACACATCACGCATATTTTGCAGCAGGACGAATGCTGAGTCATTTTGTCAAAGGAAATATGTCTAAACCACAAGTGAGTTTATAAGATAGTTCAGGAGTCGTCTCTTTATTTTTTATGAAAATTCTAACTTGTTTTACATCTACATGACAATAATATAGCGGTTTTCTTTTACCGTAAACCAACATTATGGAGCTAATTACAGGTGTTAGCTAGCTAATAGTTTGGTAGCTAGTTCGACTTCCGGCTGCAACACAGCGGGGCGACGTAACTTACTTTTACGTAACTTTCTGTTCAGAGAGTACATACACAGAGGTAACGTAGCTGTCGTTGTGCCGGATGTTTCCAAACAGGCACATTTTCATTATTCATAAACAAACAATACCATCCGAAGTCCTCACCTTCCGCAATGCCATTCTACCAGCGCAGCATTGGACTGGTTCCTAAGGTAACAGACCCCGCCCCCTGCATCCTCTCTGCCCTTGCTGATTGGTCGAGCTGAGACCCCTGAGTTCCCTGATTACTCCAGATTAAATTCTCAATCTGTTGAATTACATGTCTTTCACATTTATTTAGATTGTTTCCTAAAATCTAACATTTATATTTAAGCGGAAAGAAACTTTTTTTTTAAAACCAACCAAGTAAACAATCTGTTCCACCATCAAAATGATACTAAATCTAGTGCATGTTTAAACATGATGAATACTTATATATATATATATCTCATGATAAAAAATAAGTCTGTCCTAATATTTACTCCACATTTACTCCAGCCGTCTATCCCCTTCTATCACCATCCAAAGTCCGTTTGAAAACTATGTGCAGCGTCTCAATCGCACTAATGATTATTTTATTGTCAAGGAGTTGTCAGGGAATAGTTGGAACCTGACCAAAGGAGGTTCGTCGATGTGACTCACCGAGCTGTCGTCAGAGTAAGCGCTGAACAAAGCGGAGCTGCTCATACCTGTGCTGTGAGCTAAGGGATCCCTCCCAGGTCACCCTCACATGGAAAACCATACACACAAACATACACACACTCACACACACACACACACACACACACACACACACACACACACACAGTCCAAACCAACACTTTTTGTGCGCCTGATGAAAAGTTTGCTTCATTTCTCACACACAGAGCAGGGGTGTGCGACTTTTAAAATGCTTTGCAGCCTTGATTGACTTTGATGTGTTCAGTCAGAAATGGTGAAAACAGATGGCCAGGGTGCAGACTAACGGCGAGGCCTGTCAATCTGTGGAGTCCTCTAAGAAAACAAAGTGAAGACCTGACTCTGGGAGAGGAGGAAACCCCTGAGCTTCTCAAGAGGCTGCTGCATTCTTGAGATTAGGGCAAGAAAAACTTAGACCACTGCTGTTAATGCCCCAGACAAAGACATGGAACAATTTATTAGTTAAGAATTCGAGCTCAGAGCTCAATCAAAGGGCTGTCGTCCACAATGCCAGACCTGGGGCTTGGGTTTGTTTTTGTAAGTAAATAATCATGCTTAAAAGATACGGTGAAGATGGGGCTCAAGTCCCCCATAAAGCCTGCATTCTTCCAACTGTCATCAGAATGGATTTCAGTGTGCGCTTTTATTTTCAACAGGGACGGTGTTTGTCTTTTTCTTTCTGAATACCATTTTAAAGGGCTTTTTATTTAACTTGCTTCCCCCTGGACCTCTTTACCTGATCTGTGGTATTTTTGAAAAGACAGCTCACCTTGACGTGCAAAAAGCTGATGTCTCGAGCCAAGGATCAACATTGAATGGGACCAAATATGCAAATAATAATAATAATAATAATAAATACTACTACTACTACTGCGAATAATAATCATCATCATCATAATTCAAATTTCAAACACTCCAAATTATTAAATACATTATTAATTTTTTCACTTTTATTTTACAAGTTACAAGTATCACAAAAACTTTTCACCTCACCTTATTTCATTTTAGGTGAGTTTATTAACCAAGAGGGAATTTACTGTGCAGAGAAACTGCAAATCAACAGGTTGAGAAGGAAAAACAAAATTTCTGACGGTGTTGTGGTGCTATGGTGAGATAGTTCTGCCAGTTCCTCAGGCTAAAGACTAGTGATTTATCTTCGGCACCTGTAGAGAAAGTCATGTGAAACAAGCATGGTGCTGATCAATACTTGAGTAAACAAAGTGTTCAGACGTGCAACACTTCTCATGATCATCCGGAGTCAGCTGGGACTCATAAAACGGGGCAGCATCCATACATCATACGCTGTGATATATCGCATTGTTGTCAAATGAGTAATTGCTGTGAGATATAGATGAGAGAGGGCAGCCCATAATGGTTAATTAACAATTATGTCAGCCAGTGAGATGACCAGCAGACCAATCACTTTGTTCGGAGACAATGCAGGGGGACAGAAATGAAATTATTTTATGACTTGACCCATAATGCTTCCCTAACATGACTTTAATCACTCTGCGGCGGAGAGGCGTCCCCGCTGGCTATCTGCGAGTGAACCAGTCAGCGGAGGACTTTTGTGTTTGCTGTTATCTCCTGCTTTATTGCTGAGTAAGTAAGCTATAAAAGAACACCGCCATCTTTACAGCAGCTTGGTTGCTTTTCAGAGAGATGGAGCTCCTAATGATTAGACATGTCCTTTGTAAATGAAATACAAATCACCCCTAAGCTTTTGGTTTTCCTTAATTTACTAAGTGCTACATTACCTCATACTTTGGACCTAACAATGGATTTCCTATAAATCTTTGGGTAGTTGAAATGATGAAGGGGCTCACATATCACAAAATGTGCCAGTGCTTATTAGCACTTGAGAAGTTATTGATCGGGCTTTTGATTAATGCCTGCTGGGGCCCGCGGTGGCATTCAGAGGACCATGGAGGCCCCCCTGTGCAACTGGCTGGGACTCTGTCTCACCCCCAGTTTGTGCTGACTGCCAGTCTGAGCGTTGGCGACGCTGCAGCCACTGCAGCGTCCCGATGCCAGGAAACACAGGAACTCATCCCAGTTGTTCTCCATTATTTAGATAGAAATCAAACTGAAAGCTGGAGGATGACGAGGGACTTAGTCACTGGATAGTGTCGCGTCAGCAGTGTCCACGTTCAATAGATTACCTGTTGTGTGATGAGCAATGACAGCGTGTGATGAAAGAAGAGTCAAAGTTAATGTGCACAGCCAAGATCCAACATTTCAATGCTGACATGTTTGTATGCTGCAGGATTGAATGCGCTGAACGGGACTGTGTGACGTCAGATTCGGTGTTAGCTGAGAAAAGATGCCAACAAATAATTATTGGGATTTTGAGTGACAGAAGAATTTTATCTCACGGTGGGATCTAATAACAATCAACACCCAGACAATAGAGGTTGCATGGAAGTCTTACAAAACGTGCATTATCATTAGCATCTTGTCAGCCTCTGGAAAACGAATGAACTTCTTTGTCAGGTTTGTAAATGTGAGTAAGTGAAACCCATCACAAATACGCCTTCAGTGAACTCTGGAGTGAACAATGTGGAATCAAATCTGGCTAAATCAGACTTTTTGCTTCCAAGCTTCAATCCTACAGATATCCCGTTTGTCATGAGAGGTCCCATGTAGTTTGTACAAAAAGCCAAAAATCTGAGGAACCAATGCATTTATTCATGATTTATTTATGACTCAACAGCTGACTTTCAGTCTGTCTGACTTTCGACTGAGCTGAGAATGCTGCAATGATTTCGATGTAATGTCACTGCGGTGGGAACCAGTAATTTCTGACATGGCTGTGCGGCCATCTTTCTCCATAATGGACAATAATTGAGCAGAATACATCACAATGGCTTGAAATTGACCACCATAATGGCCATAAATTGTGCCTGGTGAAGGCATGAGCACTGAAAATACAACCTCCCCTGCTGTGCCTCACAGGCAGTGCAACTTCTACACACTTCCTTCCATTTCACGCTGATTACATAGGACGCAGTCGAGCTGAATCGTACCTTTTAAACACAGTGGACTGAGTGACAGTAATTCCACTACAAACAGGATGTCTAGCGTATTTCATTTCTTGATCCATCAGATAAAATTGAATGACATAGATGATCAGAGAACACATTGAAGTGTCTTTCTGGAAAGAGTGAGGTGGCGGAGACTTCCTCTAAAACTCCGACATAAATCATCAACCACAGTAGCCATTTCATCTGACCGCACGGGTGCAAAGAGCCCGACGTTTGCCTCTGCTGCGGGGGAATGTGTTTGTGGTAGGTCTCACAAATGCCAAGTTCTTTTGGGCAATAAGATTAAATATCACAACCACTCTCTAAAACTACCACGTAATTGGAGACTTTCTGAGTCTGCACACGACCCCGCTGACTCCTCCTGCTGCCATACATGTACCGCCAGGGATGAGTCCATATTTGAGGGGTGGGAACTGGGCGGGGAGAAACATATTTAACCTGTTGACACAATTTAAGGCTGCTTCTGGATAGTGACAGTAAAAAAAATGCCCATGAGAGTAAACAAGCAATTTGTACAAATAGAGACAAAGTCCTTGACGGAGGAAACTCTATCCTAATGCATTGCTCTACAAATTAAAGGGTGGTTAGGATTATGGAAGAATGTTGGAACTTCTGAGACATTTTCCCACTGGCTCATACGAAGGAAGATAGCATTTTGTTTCCTCTTATATGGCCGAACATCCCCCCATCCAACTGTGTTGCCCCCTACTGGTGTGGAGGGTAAATGATGAAGTGCCAGCATGTCTGGCAGTGGTGATCTTTTTATTAAACAGCTATTTTTAATCATAATTTCTCAGGTATTGTATTTGCAGTTTGTTTGATTTACCCTATTTATTACATCAATGTACTAGATGTATATGTATTAAAACGGTCACACTATATGCACACCCACACCCATTGGGCCTGACCCTCTTTTATTCCCAAAATTACACATACATAAAGATGTTCAAACATCATTACATAGAGTGCTAGTCATTCTTTTTGCCAGCTTTTACAACTAGAGATTCAAACTCGTGCCAAAGCTGACCCCCTGAGTTCTTCATCAATCCTGTCACATTTAGTGCCGTGATGGAGTTTACCATTGTTTTAATTGCCCATGCAACTTTTTATGTAACTTTCTGTTGAGACAGATTTCCTTCCAGTTCTGTGACGGTACAGTAACTTAGAGTCTTTCTTCCTGTGGTGCAGGATGCATTCTTAACTTGTATATTGGAATTTGCTGATGTGATGTTTCGACATCGGCATATAATTGCCTTTACCCTCGGTGGAGAGACGTGAGAAAACTCTCAGATGGCTTCAAAGCTGTCAGGGAAAAGGGAAGTTCAACTTCAATTCATCTTAATCAAGAATAAAGCCAAAGCACGGTTAAACTCGACAGGTAAATGTGCAATAAATCCTTCATCTACCCTCAATTAGTCAAAATAAAACTGTGTCTATATGACACATCGGTTACTGCGCATGTTTTGGATCAAGTGCAATGTAAATTCATAATGAGTGGATGCAGTTTGTCCCCGGGGGAGGGGGAACGGTCCATAAATTCCTCCAGGCAGAATTGATCCAGATACGCTCTCCTGACCCGAGCTCGTCACGTTAAGTGGAATGCCAGGTAACATTTCTGCATGAGTTACATCAGTTCACTCACATGTGGTTGGACACAACCAGAGAATCCAGTGGGAGACGTGACAGGCTTCTGGCTTTCCGCCTGCTCAGTCTCCACTGCCAAAGTCAACAGGTGAGTGTCTCATCTCTTCACACCTCCGCCCGCTCCTGACAGAGAATCCCATGCAAGAAGCAGCACATCATGGACGGTCGTTTGTCCTACTTACATTTTGCAAAGGTATTTGGATTCCCCAACGTGGTCTCACCACATCTAAATATTACGTCTTGTGGGACTGGTGGGAACGAGGGAAAACAGATTTGTACGTCTGCTCTCTTTGAAAGTACATTTTTAATGCTGGAAAACAGCTGAAATGGAAGCGCTGCCTTGTTTACATTCCCGTGTGATGTCTCATTTGACACCACAAATCAATATTTGGAGAGATGAAGTGTATGTGCCTGTACACAAGTACATTTCTCTGATGTATTTTCCAATTTGCTTGACCTTTTGATCGGGTCAATCGAGGCGCGTCAGTCACAATGAGGCGGCGTTGTGTTTATTTACCCCTCAACATTTGTCACATACTTGTGCTGAAAAACAGGCCGCCCCAGCTGCCTGCTGGGAACCCAAGATGTAATGCAAGCAGCAGAAATACCTGGCCATCAGAAACTGACAACCTTTGAACTGTCACTCCTCGAAACGACTGGATTCACTGAGACTAAACAAGACGTGTCAGGCGAAGTAAGCTGGCGTGTAAGCAGACGTTTGGAAGGTCATGCAACATGGCGACCACAGAACCACAGACAATTTCTTTATTAAGAAGCGGTCTGACCATACACATGATTTACACACATGTACCTACTGTACACACACTCACAGGCAAGCACACACACACACACTGTACCGTGTACACTCACGCCTTACGCACGAAGCAGTGACTTCAAAAGGAACACGGAGATAAAACAAAATGAATTGCAGACACATCAAGCCTCCCGTGCCCTTTAAAGCTTAATTATACCTGTTGAGGCGATGAGAGACACATCACAGAACCTAGTGATTAATAAACAAACGGCGCATCCCATAAAGCGTCTGACAAGTCCCTGCTCATCGCCCCTCGCGCTCACAGTCTGGGCTCAGGTGGAGTGCACATATCAAAGTGTATCAAACAGGAATGAGGTTCGCCCAGCCCTCGCTGAGGCTTCACCCCCCGTCCCACCACGTCCTGACCCTCGGCCTTCACGATCCAAGTCCTCCACCTGTCCGACTGAAGGCCGATGAGAGCATCATCCAAACACGTGCTTCGGAGCGCCAGTCTCAGCGTGAGCTTTCATCTTTCATTGCCACGCCGAGATCACTCGACTGGGGCTTTGTACCCGCCGACGTGGTAAGTGTCGCGTTTGCCCGGGTTTTG
This sequence comes from Centriscus cristatus, assembly GCA_037832705.1. Taxonomy (NCBI): domain Eukaryota; kingdom Metazoa; phylum Chordata; class Actinopteri; order Syngnathiformes; family Centriscidae; genus Centriscus; species Centriscus cristatus. The sequence continues at coordinate 3,376,960 of JBBMJM010000014.1, read as the reverse complement.
TAAACAGACACACCTTTCGTGAAAGATGTGAATGAGATGAAGTTACTAACTGCTGGAGCGCCGTGGCTGTTGCTGAATGAAGGCGGCTGACCCGGGGCATGTTGGACTGCACCACCCAGCCCCCACTTTACGTGTCGCTGACACAGTGAGCACTCACACTGTGTAGTCAACACCAGAAATATCAGATGATAGATGACGAGTTGTGAAGGTGGGAGTTGACCCCTCCTCCCCCCGCCCTGACAACTCATTTTCAGCAGCAAACTGTTTCCGTCCATATATGTTGTTTTTTTTGTCTGGTCACTGAATTATGCAAAACAAAAAACAAAACAAAACAAAAAAAGGTTTTGCCACAAAACTTTGATTTCAGAGTTTCAGATCTGCATTCTCTATTTATTTATTTATTTTTTTAAACATACTGGTGGTTCTGCGCTATGCTAGCTTTGATCGTAGACTCATGTCAGGGTGTGCCTTTTTTATCTGAAGTGGTTTGAGACTGGTTGTCCTATGGAACCATTTCTGGTTGGTTCCTTGGCTGCTCGTTGGAATATTCAAATCGACTTGTTCTACAACTGCCGTATCTGTACTGAGCATCCGGATCCTTCTGGCTTCGTTTGGACCAGCCTCATCAAAGAAACAGAAAGCAGCTCGTAGTTTTTGGCCTCCAACCACAACATGGAAACGAGTCCGAAAATGTCGTGTCAGTATTTACACTGATTCTAATGAACATGAAGCTCAAACACACGCTCAACAACACTGTTTGTTGTTCAGTCATTCTTTAGGTATTTCCTAAGCTCCTCTCCAGTCAGTTATTATGCTGTTGGCAACACACGTTCCTCCCTTTAAGAAGCTTTGGCCAAACAAATGTGATTTAGCCTAATCATTTCACTCAAACAAGTTGGTATTGTTTGAGGTGTTTTTCCACTCGCCATTTCGGTTCATTTTGCATCAGCATGTTGATAACCGGCTTTTTCAGGCTTGACGTTTCAGCTGTAAAACATACTAAGCTCAAGATGCCAGCACAATGGACAACACGAATACATAAAATCATTTCATGGATTAATGCAGCTGTTTTTCCCACGTGTAATTCCACGTATAATCCCAGACCTGCGACGAATGGGTGGAATCAGGCGTGACTGAACTTTTATTTGGCTGAAAACGTGACTTCTGATGAATTCTTCCACAATGCAATAATCACAAAGTTTCAATATAAAGAGTCAAAAAGAGTGATAAAAGCAAAATGAAGTATCGACGCAGCACAGTCCACCACCGTTGTGTCGTAGTTGGTCCCGACACAAACTAAAGTGAGGCTGCTTCAAGCTAAGCTAAAAAAAACAAAAAAAAAACCCATGAAAAATATCAAAGAAAGTAAATTTTCCCACGATATTCTTACAAATAGAAATAACATACAGAGCGATTGGGTTGTGTATCGTCAGACCAGGTATGAACTGAAACGAGGCGGTTCACTTGTGATTGGATCCAAAGATGCATGCCGATGCAGGACTGATCAGTTTATATTTACACGGGCACCGTTTGCATTGCATGTTTGCTTTTTTGCAGACCATGCACATTTAAACACCAACCTCTCTGAACCCAAAGTTTGTTTCATATTAACATTCCCAGCAAGAGCAAAAGGCGAAAATGTGCTGATGTCTCAATAGTGTGAGAAATTCCACACCGGGAGGCAGGTCGGGGTGGTGGACAGGTCCAACAAACACCAGACTTTGACGTGGGAGACTGACTCAGGTCCTGACAAGTCGTCACCGGTGAGACTGACAACTGTAAATCAGACCACAATGTTGTCATAAAGTGTTGATTCTGCCGAACTGTAACCAGACCTTAACCGTAGTGATGACACACCGTGGGGTCGATTTATTTTTCTTGGGTGAAATCTGTTTTAACAAGCTGTGTTGTCTGCAAAATGTTATATTCTGGCAGCGGGACCCAGCACAAATATAAACTATAAACAGTTCTATTAAAAGACACATCTGAAAGGCGATTAGGTGTCACATGACAGCCACTGTCATAGCTGCTGGCTATTAGGAGATCCTGGTGATAGACTGGGCCCAAATGAAAGGGCTGTCAGAGTCACCAGCACTGAGGTACAGTACAAATGATCATATCGCACCATCGATTTAGCTAATGATGTGTGCTCCACGTGCAACAATAGTAATTTTGTCATAAAGCTGTCGACAGCTGATCAATCTGTTACAGGGGTTTCCTCCTCCGCTGTGAGATTTATGAAATGTTCCTGTCTGTGCACGCTCTGGACTGCTCCCGAAGCAGGTCTACATGTTTCCAAAGAACTTTGACGTTCCCGTTTGACACGATCTGTGTCAGTATTTCATGCTAATTACGATGGCCATAAAAAATTGGAGCGACATGATTGGACATCGTTTCCCCGTCGGGAACAGTTCATGTTTCTTCTCTCACCTGTGCGACGACCTTTGGAGTCTGGTGCTATAATTAGTCTCGAGCAGTGTCTGTTGGAGCGGAGACTTGCTGCTGGTGCGTCTGCCCAGAAAAGAGACTTGACTCCTCGTTCACGCACCTGCGACACAACGTGGTGTTGTCACTTCAGATTTGTCCACATTCTTTTCTCCGTACTGAGCTCCGGCCGCCGTCAACTAGTCAACCTCAGTCTGCGACGATTTAACGTATTTTTTTTTTTTTTCAGGACTGTTTTGTAATTTAATTCTAATAATGTTGTCAAACTGTGACATGGATCATGCTTAGAAATAGCTGACGCAGAGAGGAAATGTTTATTTTCCTTGGATTAAAATATTTGGCATTTTTCTACCTTAAAGTAACACAATCCAGTAATCCTTGCTTTAAAAAAGAATCCTTGGTTAAGATGGGTTGTTTGTGACCTGGTTTTAAAATCACATTAAGTATTTTGGGGTCTGATCACATCAAAGCTGCCATCGGGCGTGTGAGCTCGAGCTCTGCTGAGAGATTGTAGTTGCTGAAGCACAGAAACGAGATGTACCTGATGTCAAACCGTGACACCTGGACACGCCGGTGAAGACGCAACACTGAGCTTCATCTAACTGCTACCCCGACGTCACATTCTTCCATGACTCATATTCTGTGATAAAGCAGCGGTCAGTGCCCAGTTACTGTCTTTTATCGGTTTATCATTCTTGCACAGTGACGTCCCGCTGTCACTGCTCAGTCTGACAGTCTCTTGTGAATTTCAGTGAATGTCTCTGCCTCATCCAGGAGCTGGTTGGAGGCTGATGCCTGGCACATTTCAGGTGAATCAGTCAATAAGAAGGTCGTTGGAAGCGTCTCCTGAGCACTAAAAAGATTAATAAGGGAGACAGCGTCTGTTGTATTTGTTTTATGATCTGCAGCGTAATTCCTCACGGGAAACGACGTTGGCGCTTGGAAAACGACGCCATTTGTCAGACATAGACGCTCTTCTTTCCAACATGCACTGAACAATATTACTGCATTGCACTGGGATTAGTGTTTGACATAAAATAAATCAGAGTCTGTATGAATTCATGGCGACGAACCACCGGACAGTTCCTCACGTGACGCACGAATCATCCAAACCCCTCATTACAGGACGTACCCGTACTGAAATCCCAATCTGGATTCACACTAATATTTATAATAATGCTGGAAAATTATTGTTTTCGCTGTCTGTGGTCTTTTTCTGACACTTTGAAGTCAAATATTAAAGTGGTGTTTAATGTGGTCATGGGGTGCTCATGCATCGCCAGTCGCCTGTGCTCAGCTTGTCTTAAACACACAGCAAGGACTGTAATTTTTTTACAAGTTAAGGCGAAATGTGTCCTAAAATACAGCATCATGGCTTCAAATGCACTGGGATAAGCATAGTTTTGTTTTTGTTTTTTTTCTTCAGCGTCGTTCCTCAAGCAGCACGGTGTTATTAAAACACATAATCATAGTTTCTGTGAATGAAAAAAACTCACCGTGGAGTCAAACTAGCAGGTACGAAGCAGTTGCAGTATTTTAGGAGTTAGAATATGACACAAGATCCGGTACGATCACGTTTCCCAATTTTTCTAAAGACTGAAAAAAACAGGGGGGAAAAAAATCATGATGAGCTGACTAAGAGGGAAAAAAAATCCATTCTTCGTATATGACGTAATATTTTAAGAAGGTGATATGTAGATAAATAGGGGGCATGTTGGAAAAAGCGAACCCAAACGTTGATTCTTCATATGTGGTATTTTTATCTCGATTGCCTACAGATTGTGTCAAAACTGTCCCCAAGCTCTTTATAAATACACCTGCCTCGATGTGAGTGGGCCCAAAATAACCTTTTACAGAGAACAAATGTTGCACTTTTATGTATTTCCAGCTGTCATGTGCTTGAAAAAAAAAGAGAAAAAAAAAAGCTGGAGGTCTGCAGCATCAAAGCTGAGACGCTCTGAACATCCCAGACCCTCTCCAGCCTTTTCTATTGCTTTACTGGGTTTTGTCTGCTTGTCTCGTCAGACGTGCACATGATGAATAGGCGGGGGAACACTGCTGGAGGCCGGGTGCGGACCACTGCCGGCTCCCCTCCAGCTCTCCTCCAGCAATACGAAGGAAGCCCGGCGGCGTGATGAGAACAGGACGGCTCTTGAGACGCTCGCCTTTCTCCTCTGAGTTGGTGCGTAAACAGAGCTGGGGCCAACAGATGGGCCTCAGCAAACTGGTCCCGTTGACCTTTAAACCCCACTGTCCGGCGCTCCCCTCCTCTCTGCATAAGAAAATGCTGAGAATTCCAAGGAGATTATCATCCTTTATGTTGCTGGGCTTGCCCCCAGTATAGAAAATACACCAGGAAGCACCACTCACATGTTGAGGATGTGTGCGCTGGAGCAGCAAGAACGCTGTGATTTGAACATGCTGGCTTACGTGAAACATAAACATCCCATTATGCAACGTACGGCCGAGGGTAGTCGGGTTTGCCGACTGGCAGATGATTGCACCGGATGCTGCGCGCCCCACCTGGGACGTTACCACACGGAGTGACTTTTCTTGGGAGCGTTCAGCTCACCTTTCTTACCTGTGCTTGCCCTAATCAGAGCGGCGTCTGTGTGAGACTTGGGATTTCAGACTCGTGTGCCGAGCGAGGAGAAGAAGGAGACTAGCAATTTGGAAAATGATCACCTGAGCTCGCCTGAAGCTGTACTTGTGTAAATTCTCTAATTTTCAACCTGTTTCCCAGTCGATGTAGGAAACCTGCCTGAGGTTTGAGTCAGGGGATGTCTGCTGTGTGGTGTGTGAAAGGAACTTCCTGCTTTATTTTTATTTTGCCTCATCCCTTAACAGACGACACACACGGATTTACCTTCTTTGCGTTGAATTCTCTGCACTCTGCTTTTGTAATTAACAATATTTACACTCTGTATATCTTAAAATATCATTTTTGCTTGTAGAATTCACCCCCAGAGTCACGTCCTCAGGTCTTCATTTAATCAATAGGTATTTTTTCGATGTCAAAAATACACCAATGGGAAATGAGTCCAAATGAAACCGGGTATTTCCCTCAGTATTAATGTTCATTTTTCCAAGAAGTCTTTGCTTCCTAATCAGTCGATCGTCTCTGCGCTTTGACATAAACATTCTTGCATCCCAGTTTTAAATAGTATCTAAGCCATGCACATTTGCGTGTTTTGCATTCCTCCTTATTTTAATCTGCTTTTTTTTTTTTTTTTTTTTTTCTCCACGCATAATTCAGCCTAAGCTGGTCAGGTCGGCGCTGTGAGTTGCTAACTGCACCTAATTAGAGGATCACTCCCTAAGCTGCTCTCCCGTCATACTGGGTCTGAATGATTCACGGGGCCAAAAGCTACTGGACATTTGTCAGCGTCAGAGAAGACGCTGTCATTTTTTTCATTAATGTGGCTGATGACGTCATAAAATAAGACCCCTGTAAAGACAAGGAGGGTCCGGTGATTTGGGACGGAGGAAGCCTGGTTTAGACAGGGTTTGCGTCATTCCAGACTCCAGATTCCACCTCGGACACTGACATGCCGAGGACGCACAGGGAGCGTTGCAGCCAGTGGGGCGCGTGTCGAGACGTTCACGTGGACTTGGCCCTTCCAGAAACAGGGCAGGTCAAACGAGGCGATCTGAGCCCGTGATCCACCGCCGGGGTGGACGCAGACAATCGCCCCGCTTTGCCCCTCTGACCACTACAACCAAACATGACCAGGTACAGGAAAACTTCACGCTCCCTCCGATTACCTGCTCATACCCAGCATCAATATTTCTCATTGAGACCCCGTTAGAAGAGGGGGTGCGTTTTGACGGAAACCACACTTACTTCTATAACAATGCTGATTAACAGAACATTTCCCTTTTGTGGACGACCACAAAGAGCGACTCTTAGCGCCTCGGTGGCTGAGTCACCACACAGCTTGGGCCCCATTCATGTTTTTCCCATGTTGCAATTTACTCACTGAATTAGGCTCGGACCAAGAAAAAGTGTTTCAGTCCCAATTATCATCTGGCAAGGAGGAGAGGCGGTCCGACCGGGGTGGGGGCTGAGATACTTAAGCCTTTTCACTAGTGCTGCCTCGTTTCCCCTGTTCCTCTCCTTGAGAGAGTAATGTGTTTTCGCACACAAAAGGAGGATCTTCAGAGATATGCCAAGAGTCTGGAGAGTGTGTTTGCTGGACCTGTGAAGAGACCTCTTTAGGAGGCTTTGAGGACAATGGAGAATGGGCACCAGCTATGGTTTACTTTGTCCACGCCAAGCATTTCACACGCACCCAGGGCAACAGCCGGTCTGAGCAAAGGCACAACATTAGTCTGAGATATTGAAAAGGCCTTTTTCATCTTTGTCACCCAATCAGTGCGATGATCGCGCCGAGGGACCAGTGTTTGGTGCCTGTTTATTGGGACTTCGCCGCATTCTTCGCTGAAGACCGCTCTCGTCAAACGGAGACGCGGCCTGTTCTCACAGATGTGTCATATTTTAATTGAGTTACATTTTGACACGATCAGTGACGCGTACAATCACATTCTGACAATCAATCACACGTTCCAGCAACACTTTGCCCCAAAGAGCTTCAGAAAAATACAGAAAACGAATGAGGTCGATTCTTTTCCTGGATTTCGGTTGTACAATTCCGACAGCACACGATAGGAAAAGAGCTTGTATACAGTTTTTCTGTTCTAAGGATGAATTATGTTCCTTTAGTGTAACTCATCCTGACTGATGAATGTGTGTTATCCTGACAGTTACTAATTAGTAATTAATTCATTAGTCAGGTATGAGTCACGGAGGATGGATCGAGTGTTCCCTCTCATCTGGAGGGTATAATTCCCCTTTAAATGATCCACAGCATAAATGGAACAGACGTTTAATGTGTCCTCATATTAAGTTCCTCATCTCTACGGTGTCTCCAGCGTCCGTCTGCACCGTTTGCCCTGTCACCTTGTTTTATAATTGGCCTGGCTGCTGTTGCTATAGCAATGTGCGGTTCTGACAGGTCGCGCTTGATAAATTGAATTTCGTATTGGAGAGAGAGTCGGGTTGCGTCACTGTGTTTCTTCCCTTTGCATGTAAGAAGAAAAAAAGAAGGAAACATTTTTTGAGTTTATGCTGCTGTGACTCAATCGTCTGATGAATTGAACTGTTGGAGTCATTGCGTGAATTGAACCGTGTGAGTGATGAGCCGCTCTAAACTTTATGTCTCTGGGTCAGTTCTGCTTTGTTTGCTGAAGTGATATAATTGCCATTTTGCACGCCACGGATATAAAATGACAGTGCGCCTTTAAAGCGCAGCCGTATCTCGGTGCCCTTTTAAAAGTCAGCTCCGACAACAACAACACACCCACCTGTGCATCAATCACTTGAGACAACCCATAAATACTTTGTTATGAACAAGAACCTGATAACGGTGGCAGCAGAGGCCTTAAGAAAACACAGCCGCACAAACCACAGACTCCGTGCAGCGTTTTCAACCGACGTCGTGTTAAATATTAATCGCACACACTTTGAGAGCAGCATTCCTGTGAGATCACAGTCGAGGCAACCTGTGGAATGCAACGCTAAGCCCTGAAACTGTACTTCCTGGCTGCGAACAGAGGCATGCTGGGAAAGCCCTCGGATACCTTTAACGTCGTGTCTCTCAACAGGTAGCGCTCCCTCCTGATCCCTAAATTACCGCTCTTCTGCGGGACCCTCCGTGACAAATATGGCTGTTGTGTTCTCTCTTTGACTGAGGTCCACAAAAGCGTCGTGACAGCTTTCTCTGGCATTTGGACTTTGGCTTTTTAAGACCATTAAGTTCACGAGGTGAAGGTGTGACTGTATTCCATACCCAAACAAATACGAGCCTGGCCGGTCACATGGTCCGCGTCTTAAGCGAGCATGTGCAGGCGTATCTGTGGTAGTCCTTGTGAAATATCGTGATATAAGCCCCACTTGCCAGACCACATAATTAGCTTTTGACCTACATTCCTCAACAAGCTTCATGTGCATAAACGACAGGTCAGTTTCACTGGGATTGTGACTCAACACCTGAAGGGAACTTTTCGCTCTCTGACCAGCCCCGGCGAAGACGGCGTCATTGTCTCGGGGTGTTTGCAGAGCAACCATCTTTTCTCGCCCGTAACAGCTGTTTATGGACGCTTCGCCTAAACGAGTTGCGAGGGCGGCGTACATGACTCACTCCCATTGAAAATACTAAAAGATAACTTCCTAAGATTGAAAATCCTCCTTTGATGATGTGATGATGTGGGTGGACAGGTCCGAGAATGGTGATTCACTGGATGTTGTTTGGCTCATAATGGAGTGTCTGTAATCGTCCTCTGTCTCCCAAATCAAGTGCATAACATGACAGAACGACACAAATATCAACGTGCAGCATCACAAAATGCAAGGGAATTCATTATATGCAGTCACAGAATAAGATAAGAATATACATATATATATATATATATCATTTGTTTGTGTCACTCAAATTAAAGGGGGACTCTACATTCTGAATTAAACTGCAGCGATGTCAGCAAATCTATTGGTGAATTCATAAAGATCATGGCAATGTGTGGTTTCTGTGCAATGACACAGAGAAGGTGATAATCGTGGACTTTTTGTGCACACACACACCACGGACAGTCTCAATGGACTCTGAGCTCCTCTCAGACCTGGAGAGGAAATCAAGCCATAATTCATTCTTATATTCATTCGTAAATTCATGCGGACGTTTGACTATAGAGCCGAGCGCCGCCCATGATTTGAAATAATCTAGTTATACCGGTGAACGCTGATCGTGTGTAATCCCGGTGAAAATTCTTGCAGTGAAAGAGGATGCGGGCCATACAGCAGATTAATGCCATGACGATGTGTTCCGCTGCTGATGAGAGCAGGCTAAGCAGTTTCTTTACGGACAAGGAAATGTCGGGGTTCCCTTCACCCAGGGGGAGTGTGTGTGTGTGTGTGTGGTGTTCAGTGGGGGCACATGCTTTGCAGAATTCATACTGCTCTTAATGTTCTCACCATGGAGAATAAAGGATTTGCAAAAAGAAAAGACAGAGTAATTCAGGCTTCTTTTGTATAAAATCCCTCCAAGCGCTACTCAGCCCATGATTTCATTATCAGTCCGACTTCCACTAATCCTCTCTCAGTGGCGTTGGCCCTTGTTAGATGTCTATACTTGGGTGTCAATGGGTAAGAGGGGTGGGGGTGTCAAATTTTCCCAAAGTTTGTGTGTCTGCGCAACTGTGTAACTGTTCATGGTTGCAAATGAGCAGTTATATGTGTGTATGTGAGTGTGTGTGGATGCATGCTGCAGGGTGGTGGTGTGTGTGTGTGTGTATGTGTGTGTGTGTGTGTGTGAGGGAGAGGTGAGGGGCGGGGGTGGTGGTGCTGGATGGGTTGAGATGATCCCCAGACGCTCAGGACTGTTTTGATTTCCCACTTCATGGAGAACGTGAGAGTAATCCCCTCAGGATTCCCCTCTAGAGGTCTTTAGCTGCCATAAGCCACCATTCAACAGGCAAAACCCAACATGGGCTCCATACAGCCTGCTGGTATTACTGGATGATTGGGGAGGGGAGAAGGCTTAATCTGCCCTGGTGGCTAACCTGTCTCTGAAAAGGAACCTGCAGGGAAGCCGGCCCCGAGAGCAGCGGACTGCCAAAGTATATTGTTCATCCTCTGGCTACATTGAAGGAAACCTGAGAGGGATTTGTAAACGAGGAACTGAATCATAAATTACTCAATTACCTTCTCAACGGACGCTTTAATTGATTTTAAGCTTTATACCGAAGGAATGTGATGGTTGCCGCGCTGTTACTATGATCGCATTTTCACACGAGGAGCAGGTGAAACGCCATGTGTCCAGGGACTTAAACTGAGACGGATTGTCATGTGTTTCCAGCCCACGGAGGATTCTGACTTCATAGGAATCATACGTCGCTCTTTTGTGCATTCAGTTACCAACTATACTGACACACCTCGATTCTACAACAAAGATCAGCGATGTTGCCGAGACCGTCCGATAAGACACAGTCGCTCTAACGTGATTTGAACAGGAAAAAATGTATGAAAACAACATGTTCACACCAGTCAGAATCAGATGTATGCTCCAGGTATGAGAGTTCACGGACGGACAGTGCAAATGTATGTACAGTATATACTGTATATACGTATAGTTTCATATTGGAATAGAGAAATTAGAATCGTTTTACATTTGACCGACTTGTAAACGCTGAATACTGAATCTGA
>JBBMJM010000014.1:3348694-3359899 GCA_037832705.1 Centriscus cristatus | reverse complement strand
GTGTGTGTGTGTGTGTGTGTGTGTGTGTAAATCTGTCAATTTGCCTGGAGTTTGTCGTGGTATCAAGGTGAAGTAGTCGTGGCGGGCTGAACAAACAACAAACAGCAACCGTCTGAAGTAAAAGCAGAACGAGCGAAAAAAATGGGGAAGAAAATGAAGATGTATGAGCTCAGATTGTCTCCTGACAGTAACATGCGCATTAATATAGAAGCTTGACTCACAAGCCGTATGTTCACTAATGCGAAGCCTTAATAACCATGAAAACCACTCGGCATATAGCAAATGGCTCCTAGCAACCAGCAGTGCCAGCGTTGGCGTGGAGGAGGTCTCAGCCACATCAGAAGATAAAGCAGGATGCTGCGACACTTCAAATAAACGGCAGATCAAGCGTGTCATAGATTATGCCATTATACTGTGAGGGATTGAATTATAGCGGAAGCAAAAGCCTGCTGCTAAATTGATCTATCAAACTCAAGCTTGACAAGTTTTACCTCAATCCTGTGTGAAATTAAGAAGAGGAACGTCCTAATCCTCGCACTCAAGAGTTGATTGAGATGAAAACGGCTTAATTCTGCTTCCTCCTTTTACTTCAGGTGTCAGAACGTTTGACTGCGTACCTCCCTGGATCGGTTGCAGCGGCGAGCCATATTTCCCCGACCTTTGGGAAGGATTCAGGTGCGTGTGTGAAAGGTGTGATATGTCAGCGATGGAGGGGGAATTAGCCCGATCCACCTGTTTAATTTACTCATTTGTTTGTGACTGCATTTGGTGAGGATGGATGTGAATGATACTTCGGGTCATACCGAGGCAGCGCGGGGGGAGTGTTTGAAGAACATATGATCATAGAGCACAAAATGTCTCGACCATTTTAACATTTCATCACAACGATCCACGGATCTTCCTCCTCTGTCCAGCACCACGACTTCAGTGAATGCTGAGTACTGTGGGCACACACAACCTTTTCAGTAACTCCCTTCCACTGCTCCACCGAAGATGAAAAAGGATTCTTGGGCATCAAGCAGCTTAACAAAAGGTGCCATAAAGGCCCTAACGCTGCAGCCTGAGGGTGTGGCACCACGGTGTAGTCTCCCAGCCCCTTTGTTCTTCACCACTTGGCCTCGGAATCGGTTGAGAGCAGCTCCCCTTTTTTTCATGTCCAGATCCTACATTCTCTCTCGTACATCTCCAGCTTATTTCCTGCGTATGATATGTCTCAACTTCAAAAATATGGGATCGCGCGAGCTGATATGCGGATCCTGTTTCAGTGCTACAAGTCTGCCATTGTGGAAATCTCTGGCGTTTTCCTGAAAGAATATTTATGGGAAGCACATATGTTCAGTTGTCGGACGGACACCGATACACACTGAAGACATGACATGCACAGATGCTGGGAACTCTTCATGCTAAGCTCAGTTTGATGGTTGTATTTTATGGTATACTTAATTATTAAATACATGAATAAATCAGTAGTAAAGCCGCAAAAAAAGATGTATCCCACATCGGTGCCTCAGGACAAGTATCTATCGACAGGGATTGCAACATCTCGTCCTTTCAGCCAATCTGAAATGTCAGTTATTAAATAAATGTTTATGTCAGTAGAATTAATGCCACAAAAAAGATCTAAGTCGAGCTGTATATCTCTCTTGGTCTAACTTTTCAACCAGGATTGTGACAAACTGTAAACTGTCGTCTCGTCTTCACTATATGTTCATTATTCTTATGGGTATGGATCTGCCCATTATTGCCCATCAATGGTTGACATTGACCTTTTATTGGCATAGCTGGCGGATGCTGGGATTTCAATGACATCGGGATTCCAGACCTGTCAGAGACAGAATCTGCTCTTCCTGTCCAGCCCAAGACTCCTAAAGATTCAGTTCTCTGTTTGTTACCACTGCCTCCACCTCCACCTGGAGGGCGCGGTGTTGACCTGAAGGGTCAGTAGTCACCTTTAGTCTTTTTCCTTGCCTCTTTCTCTCCAGAGACATGTTTGTCAAATGAGGCCGCCATAACGGCCCTGTTTATTATCCAGTATCAACTTTTACACAATCATGGAGTTAGCATCGTGTGAGTGGCGTTATCAGACCACCTTTACCTGAAGTGACCTCCGCCTGAGGCTCCTCTGGCTGTTGTTTAATGTTTAACGTGGTGGCCTCATCGGGAGGATAAAGTGTGGGGGAAAAAAAGAAGTTTTATCAAGGTTAAAAAGTAAACTCACCTTGTTTACTGTTCTCAGACAATTTCCAATTGACCCTGTTTTTCGGACACAAGCCATCAATCACTCATTGGTCGGATAGACTGTGTCACACACTGCACTGGCAGTTGTTTTTGCGGTCGCAGAGGAACGGCGGCACCTCGCATGAGCACATACACCACGAACACAAATGAGTCCCGAGACAAAGAAACCTCAAAGTCCAGATCAGACAAAAGACCAGTCACTCTTTAAACTCAGTCTGCTGCCAGGCGATGGCGGTGAGAGTCGCCCCAGCCGTCCTTGCTGCTCTGCACATGTCAGAGACAAGGCCTTCGTGAATGGTGGGCCTGCGACGGTCTTTCCTCTGAAACACTTTCGTCAGGGTTGCATCACAGCGCCACTTTCTTCCCAAAGTGATTCTACAAACATATTTGTGGTTCACTTACAAAGGTTAAAGACACTTGTCTTTGATGTTATAGCTTTGAAATGCAAATGGAACGTCCAACCGTCAGTGTCTAAGAGAGCGGCAGTCCAGCACCGCCTCGATTCGAGGCCATTTGCCTCGATAATTCTTTATAATCTCTAAGTGACTTGAGGACTCAGGAGGAATCACTTGTTTCTGAGATGATCATTATCCACGTATGACTGGAATAGTTGTTGCATTGGCAGGACATCATCACTGCCTATACACAGGTACTTTCCACTGTATTCCGATGCTTTGGTATTTTCTCCCTGTGTTTGGTGGCAGTCTCTGCGTGGTGACTGTTGGTCAGAGGCTGTCGGAGGCTTATCTGTGGAGCGCGTGTGTTTTATCTGAGCAATGGACAAAGACAAAGACAACTTATCTGAAAATGGAGTCACCTTCTCAGTAGGATATGACGTTTTATGCTTTGGAGTTTTTATGTACTCCGAAAGACAGTCGGAAATGTGAAGGGGTCGTGACCTCCAGCTCTGCAATGATTTCACACCCTGCATGCAGAAGTCAAGTGTCCTCCTAGTGGAGGATTTGTGTCACTGCGTAACACCAACCAGCAGATGGCGCACACACATCAGGCAATAAACGATGAGCGCTTCTCTTTCCTTTTACCTCCTGATGCATGTTTCCCCCAAATCTATCCTACTACACGATAGAGACGGATCCCATGTTAACACCCGTTTAAGAGATGAGGAAATATCACGGTCACGTGACTTTCTCTCACGTGCTTCACTCCCATCATTTAGTAAATGTGAGGCAGTGTTGCTATGGCAGCAGAACAACGCTGTTCAGCGTGAGTTTGCCTCACACAATTTACTTTGATTTGATTGCACTCCAGGCATTTTGATACGCTGCTGAAAACTCCAAGAAATGACAATATCAGTTCTTAATAACGGGAGACTGTCATCACATGACAGACAACAATCATCATAATGGAGGTTCATTTCTACATAAGTGGAAGTGATTTCCAGTTATATAAAACATGCCAATCTTGCTGTTCAGGAATAATTGTTTGCAGGTCATAGCTTTGTATTAAAGCATGATATGTACTGTATATATGGATGATAGTGTATAAAAAGCAGCTGTTTCCGCCTGAAGTGTCTTTTGCACACATTGTGTGAATGAATGGAAGCTTGTTATCAGTCAATGAAATTGTTTTCATATGATTTCCATATTTACGGCCATTACCATCCCTGGTGCAGTTTATGGACGCGTTCCAATCATAGAACAAGTGAAATGCTAATGGCTGCCGGCTCGTCGATAATTGCAGGTAATTATGACAAAAGTTCCCTTGCCATGTAATCGCAGATAATGAAATGGTGAGATTTCAGATAATTTCAGTGGATATACATATCAATAACCCTACTTTGATTGTCAAGTGGGTCTGCTTGACGTCACCACTTAGAACAGGAAAATATCCCTTCTGGCTGCTGCCGCAGCTCTATCACATTTGATATTTGATGTCACTGGTGAAAGTATCAGAGGTATTTAATAGTTTATATCAGTATGTAGTCATCTTACCCTTCACACGACTTATAAAAACCCCTTTGCATCTTTAGCGTATCATCTTTTCATCTTAAAGTAACTCTGTCCATTCATTTTACCATAATTTAACCGACTCTGAAAGGGGTACGACGGGAGTTTCTTGGAAAAAGCCCCGAAGGGGGAAGCAAGTCAGCTGTGTGATATTTGACAACCATCTGAGTCATCTGAAGGGATGTGAGGAGAAATGCATTAATTAAGTCTCAAAAGGGAAGTAACATGACTTGAGCCTGTGCCTGACTGCGTGCACATGTGCGTGCGTGTCTGTGAGTACAAATGAGAAAGAGGGAAATGCCATCTGTGCCATATATAGTATCACATATTATCAAAGTTCCTCAGGCACTTTGAGGAAATGATTGATCATTCCATGAGAGATTAGGAAGCAGTGAAGACGAGAATGGGCTTTAATCAACTTAAAGGTTATTAACTGATCATCGGGATTAAAAGTGTTAAAGAAAAGCAGCGGTGAATTGAAAGTGAAGTCCTCCAGAGGAGCCCCTGTGCTGGTAATTAAGGATGGAAGCCGTCCAGTCATACTTTCCTGTGATATATTTCCATCCACATTTCAACTGGGTTACTTCACCTGGCGCATTTTTACACAGTCGGTCGGTGCCAAGGAGGTCGGCCGGTTCTATGCTCCACACACTAATTACACCAGTCTCCTTTCTTATTCAGAAGTTTTGCATTTTTCATAGAATATCTGGCGAAATGAGATGTGGTGTGTTTCGGCACAGAAGGGATTAGAGAGTCTGCTCAAAGTTACTCTGCAGACATCCCCACGTACACATGGTGGTTTAGATACCATTTTAAAATTGCACCAACCTTCGTCAGAGAACGTTGGGAAAGTTTCACTTCCTCCCAAGGTGTCCTTAGATTACGACTCCAAGGCCAGAGCAGAGCTGAAGGCCGGAACTGGGCATTAAGACGGGGCGGAAGTCCTCACAATTCACATGCGATATATTAACTGCTGAAATTCAATGAACATATCGTCCTCTCATGTGTCTGCTAAATTACTTACCCTGCTCAGGGATGAGGGCTGTGAGCTGGCTGCAATCCTAACAGCCACATGGGGTCCCACAGGGCTCCGTTCTGGATCACTCCTCTCTTTAATTTATGAATGTTTGACATTGACTGACGCAGACCGAACGTTGTCTCACAAAATTATGCTGATGATGTGCGGCATCCGCTAACTCTAGCACGTGATCTGTTTGGGTGTGTATCGTCAAACTCCCAAACCGTTGAGCAGGAAAGTCTAGAGTTCTCACCTGTAGTCTACCTGTAAAACCCAGCGCGTCGATCAATTGTGTAAGAGCACTGGATAGGAAGTCGATTCATTTGAATGGTCTGGCCCAGGCTGTCTGAGAAACACTTTCCAAGTCAGTGGATTCCTCCTGTCGTCTGTCTGACTCAGAGACGGACAGGTGTGTTTGTCATGAGTCCACGAGCGTCCTGGACTTCAACCACCTTCTGACTGAGGACGTGTAACAGGTTGCTACATCGAGATTTGAATTCCATTAAAAACATATAAACATTTCAACAACCTTTGACAAACAACCAAGTGTGAATGAAGTAATTTGTCTCAAATAGCGATCAAGCATTAAATAACATTATTCAATCCCAATTATTCTTACACATTCAGCATCTTTTCGTCAAACAAATCCCGGTTATATAACAATGCGTATTTGTTATTTCTCTGGAGAGAGGGATCTTCTTCGCCGTGATCTGCCGTCAGATTTAAGGAGCGAACTGATGCGTAACCATGCCAACATACTGGTGTTGCTGTGGATGTATAGCATGAGAGTAAAAATAAACGCTGCAAGGCAATACTGAGACGATGAGCCCGCTTGACAATGGTGTTTGTCTCAGCCGCGACGATGAGCGGCTACTTGTTTGTGTTGTGTTTTGGTTTGTTTGTATGTTCAACAAGCTGTTTGATGTCATGATCCCATGACCTGCCAGGCAACACGATGGATTCAAAGCAGAGACGAGACGAGAATAACAACCGCACTAAAACAGGAGAGCCTCGCTGTACAGTAAATAGTCATCAAGCATTGCGTGTCGGAACGTCCCCGGTGACACCAGCCGGTCAGAGGTGTCTCATGATTGTGTGTTCAAGATGTGAGACATGACGCTCCTTGGCTGACGCATTTCAGCACATCACCTCAGGAAATGAGAGATCTCACTCCCACATCAGACAGACACATCCCCCGAGGTCGCCTGCGACAGCTCCTCCAAAATAAGGTTCAAGGTCCCTGTAGATCAGGACGTGTGAGCCAGCCCTGACACTGCACACTGGCAGGTGCACGGATGTTCTACTTTTGATGTCCACGGAGTGCTTTTGTATGATTTATCTCAACCTCACTGCCTTTGATTCGCGCTGCTGGGACACTGTGGAATCCGTCTGTTTGGTGGTTGTTCTTTTGTTTCCAGATAGCGATGACGAGCAAACCCCAGTGTGTCAGGAGTCTGATCTGCAACCATAAGATCATGCCCATGGGGCGACTAAGCACAAATAACAGGAATGTCAAAACATGACGTTGCAGTTCTAGAGAAATACTTTTAGGTTATGGAAAAGTACACGGACAGAGTGTGTGAAATACTCGGTGTTGGTACGTACCAGACTCCAGGGGTCCTCTCTGACCCCATCCAACTGAGCTGTCTGGAAGTATTCAAATAAAAAGAAACAGACCCTTTAAAGAGGTTAACTCCAACTATATACTGACATCCATTTTTTAGCCATTCAGCATCTTTAAATCTGATCACAGAACAGCGAGGACTTTCTCCCTTTTTGCTCCTCTAATTTTGTTGGGGGCTCATTGCAACGGATAAAGATATGAGCGGAGTATGTCAACAAACAAATGTGTGTGTGCCAGGACATGCTTTGCTGAAACTGACTGGACCAGCGTGAGCTAACTGCACCGGGGAGGACGTGCACAAACGCTGACAATCTCTGACGTCCTCTTCTTGGTGGTTTCTGATCCCTGCGAGTTGGAAAATTGACAGTGAAAGTGACAATTTGTCAGCAGCACAATAGGAAATAGGGTGTCTTTTCAAATTGGATCCTTTCCTGCGTAGCTGTCGTCAGGCCAAATGAAAGACCCCCTCTGTGTGAGTCAGTGAGGCAGAAAACCCCAAATTGATCTTTTCTGTATTCATCTTTGTTGTGGTGCCTGCACTTAAAAACAAAAAAATCCCAATAAGAAATAGTCAGACAAAGTCAGGTGTTAACTAGAGCGTCGAGGTGTGATTTGAGATTAAATCATCAATCATGTATTAGTTTTTTTCCCCCTTTTTCATTCGTTGCTTGTCGTTTGTACAACCAGCAGACAGACGCATTAGCACTGAAAACCAGATCGTGGCCTTGATCCTAATGCTCCGTACAGCCTGACAAACAGCAAACCCTCCTGAATTATCATCGTATCATTATTACGCTGCGGTCAACGCAGCAACCTGTGCGACTGCTGCACGTCTCCTGGTTGCTTGTGCGCAGGTGTCACACACTGATAGCGCGCGACAGCGCGTGGGAATGAGGACGGTGCTGAAGAGCGAGATGAAAGAAGCTCTGTTGTTGAGAGGGAGACTGCGGCGAGCTAAAAACCCACCGTATCACCTCAGGTGGCGCCGTTTCTATTTGTATCTGATTCAGTGTTTCCTCCCTGACTAACCTCGCTGCGACTAAATCATCGTCACCTTCACGAAGTCACCGAAGGCCCAGTGAATCAGTTGAATCCGATTGACACCGATGGATGGAGGTCAAAGCTCATAAATGACAGTGGGGTGTGGAGAAAGAACAACAACAACAAAAAAAAAAACAACGTGCGACGGCGCGCTGGGTTGACGTGTAGAGCGCTGGGAGGCTGATTAGGACTGCTGGCGGCAGAGGAAGCGGCGTTGTGGGGGCCGTTATCTGCAGGAGAGCAGGATGGAACCACACAGGAAACAAATGGCGCCGCTGATGGAGCGATTCACCTGGTTTTACCTTGTGAATCGTCGTTTCCCCGGCGATAGGCTGTCACCTTCTCCCCCCGTGTTTTGGAACATCTGGCCTTTGAAATCTAAAGCCCCTGATTTGACAGTGCGAAGCGGAGGGGGGGCGTTCTAGAAATGCTTCATTCGTTACTAGCCGAAGCGTGGGCCGCTGTTCACGTGTATTAGTGGGAGGAGCATGTGAGACATCTATAAGACGAGCTGCACGTTAACAGGGGGTAAAAAAAAAAAACAGGGGGTATGTTGGAGGAGAAGGGGGGATGTCAATGTTCTCAGCGGGGGGGCTCCTGTAAGTCAACGCATGCTGGGATATCTCAAAGCTTTCATGGTCATTAGTGTGGGAACGTTTTACAAACCCCCCCCCCAACGGGACCTGAGCTTGTTTCCTGCTCCTCCGTCTTTGTACACAGAGTTATGTGCGTGTGGGGCATTTCTCTGAGAGTCAGGGATGTGTGGCTGATGGAGGCTTGATTGGCCTTTTTCCCCCCGTTCAGCCCCCTCCTGTGTCAGTGACGGAAAACACCCACCCACGTTTCCATCCCTTCAGGGGACATTAATGTGGCTTCATGGAGACGTGTCCTCACTGTGACCCTCACCAGGTTTGCTCCTGAAAATGTGATCATCCAGAGTCCCGTCGACGTGTTTTGACCCTCTGCGTCTTATAGCGGCAGGGGGTCCCCTGGGTTCACGTCAAGCTGTCAGCGGAACACTGCATGATGTTCATAGTCGTTTTCAACCCTCCTCCGTTTATGTGGTACAGTCACATCTGCTTCCACCGTCCACCCACACTGTATTTGTTTGTATAATTAGACAGGCCCATTGACCTCCACCTCCACCTAACACGCACACACGCTCAATAACCACATCAGCGCCGCTGACGATTCAATCTGTCCACAAAACGCTCACATCAAGGGTGATTTATCCTCTCCTCTGCTGTTCTTTTCACTCTTCACGACACGTTTGTTTTCGTGAGGTGTGAGTTGCAGTTTTTTTTTTTTAATGTTTTTTTTAGTGACTTGTGTGATTTTTACATTGTCTTTGCCGGGCGGACGTGTTGCCGTGTTGTCGTGTTGTCGTTTTAAGTGGGAAGTTCTCTTTGTGGAACGAAGCTGGCATGGACCAAGTGTAGCTATTTAAAAACATCAAATAAATAAATACAGTTGGGTAATTGAACCAGTTATTATAATAAAAATATTCTAATAAGATTATTATTATATATATTATATAATATATATTATAATATTATTAATATTTACCCTCGTCTCATCTACAAATCCAAAGTTTTCCCGACACATTTGCTGCCTTCTGCCTTTTCCGTCATTCTCTTTGAGAATCATAAAGACATTTCACAATTTACACATCTTCAGCCCGTAGTGTTGTGGTGATGCGGTTCCCTGTGTCGTTGTGAATTTCTCTAACAGCGGCCGTGGGAACACGTTCCGTTGATGCGAATGTGGTAGTAGTCGCGTCCTACTGCAGGTTTTTGTCTAAATGAGCGACACGTTAGCCTAAAAACCGAAGAAGACTCCACTTCACCAGTCCAAATGCATTCCTTCCTCCTTCCACACAACGCCATGGCAACAAGTAGCACCGTGTGATGACTTTTTGTTGGTCGGGGAAGTACAAAGAACAATGTGTGACTTTGAATAAATACATGTTTGTTTGTCTGCCAGTGCCGACACGCCGACAAACTGCAACAATGGAACACAAAAACCTGTTTGCTTTTCTTCTGGGGTTTGTTAGGGCCAACACCTGAGGGAAGGAGCAGGAGTCAGTCCGAGTCAGTGGGACTCGGACAGCTGGTCCTGAAGCTCCATCCACTGGTAATGTGTCATCAGGGAACCCGGCGCTGAACCTAACATGGTGACAACGTGCATCAGACATCAAAGTGGAGTGTAAACATCCTCTGGGGGCTTGAGGTGGAGTGAATCAAAGGGACAAGCGAACTGACGGATCGACAATACACGAGCTGTTCATTGCCATTCAGCTCATACTGGGGCCGACAGCGACGGCCGTCTGATCCTGCATCAGGTCGGCTCCTTGTCCATCCCTCACATATTTCTGGGCTCTGCTGTCTCTCTGGAGGAGGGAGTGTGTGCTTCTCCCTCCGTCTCTCCGCTCAGTGAAGTGTCCGTGTGTCCGTCGGCCTGCTGTGAACTCCTCCGTGACCTCACTCACACGTTGTGGTACCGATGTGATGGATCTTGGTCCGTGCACACTAATATCTCCTTTCGGGATGATTCGTATTCTGTTTGATCGTGCACGTGTCTTGCTCTTTTTGGTGCATTTCCGAGACAGTAGCACAGCGCCTCTCACAGGTCTGGCAGGTACACTGCAACATTTTCACCCACACATGTCTGGGGACAGATCCGTGTTCATGGAGAACGACAGGAGGCTTCTACCAACATGACGGGAGTCAAGGCACGGGAATGTCGCTGCCACTTGACTGAGCGTACTCACGCCTCATATCTTCCTCATGCACACCACCTGCACAGGTCGTCAGTGGATGCACCTCCTCACCTTGGAGGTACTCGGATGCTGTGGATGAAGTTCGTCCTCGTAAACATCCTTTTTCATACCGGTGTGACTGAGAAGCTCCAGAGCTGTACAAAGTGCTTTCTTTCACCGTCGTGGTGCTATAGCAACAGAGCACAAGGCTGTGTGTGGTTTATCGTCTGAGGACGAGCGTCTCCTCTCCCCTGCAGCGGGGTGATGCCGACCAAAGCGTGACATCTTTGTTTGTGCGACTGTTTCTGGATTGTGTCCATGTTTGTCGCGCCTGTATGCCTGTGTTAAAACACCTCCTGAATTAGTTTGCTCGGGGTCATTTAGCCGAAGATGACAGCACCACCTGCCTGGTCTGTACTCCGTCCGGTCCGTCTGCAGGCCTTTCCTCCAACTTCTCCCTCCCCGTGGACGTCACAGCCAAACGTGGATTGCACACAAACCATTTATTTGTGAGGATTCATGGGTGGATATAAATCATGTGGCCACACACCGCTGTCAC
>JBBMJM010000014.1:3314193-3326303 GCA_037832705.1 Centriscus cristatus | reverse complement strand
ACACACACACATCCTCATCAGATTGATCGGTTTACCAAAAATAGAAATGATCAGGCTTTCACGTGGGTTTGTTCTCTGTTGCGCGCGGACGAGTCAATGAAGTCGGGGGGCCGTCCCCTTCAGGACACCAACTGTTTGGCTTGCAGCTCCATCTCGGCGGCCCGTTTGAGAGCCACGTCCACCAGGAGCTGGAAGCCACTGAAGTCTTGTGTGAGGTCAGGGGGTGTTGGGGGAGGGGTGTTGAACAAGCCGCTGCGGGGGCTCAGGTTTCCCTCCATGCCCCCGCTGCCGCTGAGGAGGGTGGTGGTGGCGGTGAACGGCTGGCCGCCCGGCGCCTCGTCCAGGCACCTGAGCAGCGCCTGAGCGTGTGCGGCCTGCAGCAGCTCGGCGGTTTTGTCAGTGTTCGCCCCCGCCGCTGGGGGCTGCGGGGCCGTCGGGCTGGCCTGCATGGCCGCGGTGACAGTGGTGTGACAGATGACAGACGGCCGGGTGGGCAGAGGGTGCCCCGGGGAGGGGGACGTGGAGGTGGGAGAGGGTCCGGAGGGGGACGCGGCCTTCCTCAAGACGCTGGGCGCGGCGGGTTCGAAGCTGGAGGGGTGGAGCACGCGTTTGTCGTAGCTGTCGTCCGTGCCGGCGGCGCTGCTGTGTTTCGGGGACTGCGAGTTGTCGGAGAAGCTGTCGCCGGCCTTGCTGACTTTCCTGGATATGGTGAACTGGTTGGGGTCTTTGCCGTCTTTCCTCAGCATCTCCGGCAGAAGCCGCCGCCGCGCGTTGATGAACCAGTTGCACACCTGCAAAACAAAAGCAGAGTTGTCACGTCGATCGCCGACGTCGGAGAGCTGCGGGTGAACACCAGCTGCCGAGAGCCTCCATTCACCCCGTTCACGTTTCAGAGCTGCATCAATGACGTCTAGGATTTCAATAACAAGTCTTCTCGGCGTCCTCTCTCTTTGAGACACGTCAATAAAATACTGTCTCCTTTGTTAGGGCAGCAATCACGGTCATCTCTCCTCCTCCTCCTCGGTCCTCTGGGCTAGTCGCAACTGGCTCACACGGTCTTGTGGCTCTAACTATGTAAATGACTCTGCATTGTTCCCCCGACAGCTGGGATGGAAAGGGGCTGGCTGCAGGGAGGGAAATTCCTCAGCCAGACCCACGGCGCGCTGTCTCATAGACCTTTGCATGGCAACGGCAGGCGTCAGTGGATGACCTCCGAGTGGCCGTGTGTCACGTTTTGTTTGGCCGAGGGTCCGTACCTGCAGTGTGGACAGCTGCGTCTGCTTGGACAGCAGCGCCTTCTCCTGCTCAGACGGGTACGCGTTGTAGCGGTGCTCGTACAGCCAGTCCCTGAGGATCTGAACGGACTCCTTCGGCAGATTCCCCCTCCGCTTCCTCTTCCCCGTGCTGGACGACAGATCCAGAGGGGCGTCCACGCTGTCCTCGTCGTCCGTCTCGCTTCCTGACAGCATCATGGAACCTGCAACCGGTGGAGGGGAGGGGGGGGGGGGGTGGAGTCAGAGCGTGCGAGCAGGACAAAGAGGATTCAGGATCCTGTTGTGACAGGCGCCCTGTTGTCAAGTCTCCCCACCGATCCACCGCAGACGTTTTCTTTTTTCCAAACGCTGTCTGGGAGGCAGCTGATGTGTCAGAAGCAAACTGTCAAGTTCAGCCATGTGATTCATATACAGAGGGAGGGGTGGGGGTGGGGGGTGCGAGTGAGGGAGGGGGGTGGTGTGTGTGTGTGGTGGGGGGGGGGGTGTCACAAAGGCTGGTCTGGTGCTGTGTCAGTTACAAAACCTGCCTCGACACACACACACACACACCTTGCATGCTCAGATGTGTATGAAACCCCAGGCTGACCACAGGAACACTCACTCTCTACTGGAACCGGGGGTTTTGTTTGGAAGAAAAGCAGCGGCGTGTTTGCAAAGATTAAAGACCTCGTTCATATTTCGGGGCATGTCGAATCAGAGGCAGCGCTCTGAATGTGGAGGCTGTTACCCACAGCAAACACATGTTTGGATGTGACGCTGAAACAGATTCCACCAGCCTGCGCGTTCTGACAGGAAGCAGCGCTGGACGTGGAGGCGAGTGGACCAAATGTGCATTTTTAACTAAATAAAACACTGAAATTATGTGAACATGTAATGTCAGATTACATGTCTGGTACTGTCAGAACATGTCATGGATTAGGTTAAAAGATGACTAAGCAAAGCACTGGAGTTGTCTGTTAGAAAGTAAAATGTTTAATTACACTGCAGGTAGTTCGGAATTCTTCATTTTAAGTAGTTTTACTATTAAATCTCTCATCACTTCCCTTAACTGACTGAGGTCAACAATCCCACCTGGACACCCCCACCACCACCACATGGAGCATAATTCACCCTCAACCGTTTGCAGGCTGCTCCGGGGGCAAGAAAACACACACACACACACACACGCACACACACACACACACACACACACACACACCAAGTCAGAACAGCGGACAGGATGAGGTAATTACGCAGGCTGGAGAGGGGAAGGGGGAGGGGAGACCTGTTGCAAATCAGCGTCTCCAGACTAAACAAAAGAATCTGGGACTGCGTGCGTCTTTGTACGCGACGTACAAGTTTCTGCTCTCGAGCGGCGGCCGCCTCCGCCGAAACAAACTAACAAACAAAAAACGACAACAGTGAAACAAAGGTGAGCAGAAAGCGCATGTAACCCCCGAAGACGTGAAACCGATGCAAATGTACAACTTGTAAGTGAAGAGGGGTTTTCTTTTGTGTGTGTGTGTGTGTGTGTGTGTGTGTGTGTGTGAGAGTGAGCGTGGGCGCGCGCGTGCGCTGCACCACGAGGTCCGCCGCCTGCGTAACAAGTAAACTTCCCACAATGAGGTCAGACTGAACATTAGCCCAAATACGAATAAAACCCCAGCGAGTCGTGCCCAAACAAACCGCATTCCGTATTTAGATGAATACAAGTCGACTTTTTAACCCCAGTTTGTCACAACCTTCAATCAAACGCCGTTGTAGCCAAACTCCAAATTAAGCTAGCGTCACTTTTTGGGCACAACGGTAGCGTGAAATTAGCCAAAATGGATGTTTCATGTTTGTGTTTATTCCGCTTTGGCGTTTTTCGGCGAGCTTCGGTGTTGGCCTAGTTACACCTCGACAAGACAAACAAACAAACTCGGTTGTGTGTTAGTGTGTCAAACTTCGTGAAAACCCTCGGAAAATGCGAGGAAACTTGGGTGAAACGCAGCGATAAAGACTTGACGTCGCGCCAGCACATGGCAAGGGGGGAAAAAAGCCCCCTGTCACGTCTGGAGAGGAGACAATAGACTGCACCGTTTGCAGATGAGGGAAATCGCTGGCTAAATCGGACAAAACGGAGTCTCTGCCCACGTTTTCACACACGAAAATCACACCACGTACCTTTTTTCGTCTTCATTTCCGCACCGAAATCGTCAAGCGAGGAAGAAAATGTGCCCTCGGATATCCACAGCGTGTCCTCGAATAGTCGAAAAATCCTTAATCATCAAAAAGAAAAAATGCTCCCTTGTTGTTTCTCTTTTAAGGTTGGCGGAAAAACCCGTAATCTTCTGGTTGTTTGGAGACTCGAAGGAGAAAGGGGGGTTTTACCTGAGATCTCGGCGTCTCTTCGACTCAAAGGCTTTTTCTCATTGAGTGTGTGTTTGATGGAGAAACTGGGTGACAGCTATCTTTGACAGCTGCGTGACTCAACGCGCGGAGATCCTCCCACCGACGGAGGCGAAGCAGCGATCTCTGACATCAGCATGGCTTGTTCCACTGACACTCACCGCGGCTCGGCCGCCGCCGCCGCCGCCGCAGGACGCACGGACGAGCAAACAAACGGCATCTTTATGAATTTAGCGTCCACGCATATGCTTTTATTTTGGCGGGCTGCGTGGAGAGGCGCACACTGCGGACCTCGTGTGGTAGCCGCACACAAATCACCACAACACCGCTCCCAGCCGACGTGGGCTCGTTTGGCGTTATTTGACATTTGTTGATGCCGATGCTTCGTTATTGTCAACTTATTATTATTATTTTTATTATTATTGGTTGTTTACATGTATGGGTGCTCGTGTAGCGCCCCCCAAGTGTAGTTTATTGGTGGTAAAATCCTCAAATGCAAGGCACTCCGATGCAGCAGTGTTCGAACGACATCCTGTTTTGTTTAATTTATTATGCTAATTTATTATTACCCCCCCCCCCACACACACACACACACACACATTGAAATGAGGAGGTTATGTCCCATAGCTGGGTTATTTATCGTTGGTGCTTTGTGGGGTGGATGGTGAGCAGATCCACCACCAGATGGAGGTTAGTGCACCAGTTCAGGTTACTAAAGACAAGAGTGCGGCGAGGGAACCCGATCAATGGGTTCATTTGTATGCGCTGCACAGCCCTGCGACAGCTGCTGCAGCATCGTCTGTTTGCCTGGTTTTGTTCCGGCCGCTGCGCGTCGCTGTCTCTAAGGAAATGTTGCCTCCTGGTGTTCTGATCGAGTACTGCACCCAAGTACTGCACTTGGTCCACGGGGGCCCGCTGGTGGCTGTAACGTTCTACGACGGCTTAATGCAAACGTTTAATCACTAAAATTGTTAATATAATATAATACAATATCATATAATATAATATTCAGTTGGCTGGATTTGATTTGAATCTATTTATTCTTTTCAGTTGTGAAATAATTTCAAACTGTCTTTTACAGACAGTACCTTACTTTATCTCTGTAAAAATTCGAATATGTCTAATTTGTCTATTTTGAAAATGTGTTGCTAGAGCATAATAATATGTACATATTTATTTTTATATCAGCTTTAGGGAAGCAACTTCCTTGAGGCAGCATGTTTGACATTCTTACAACATGCGTGTGATGACTTCAGTCTGACAGTGTGTTAAAAATAGATTGAAATACTTACGATACCCATGATGCTGACGATGATGCTCGTTATTATTTGTAGTAGTAGTAGTATGAATATTATCATTATTATTATTAGCAGCGATTGTGATTATGTATTCTAAAAGGAACGCTCTTGAGGAAGATGAACACACATGTTCTTGCTCTAAATGAATGATTGTTGTATGTCATCACATCGTCAGGCTACTTGTGACATATCGCATCATTTGTCAGCGTCTCGTCAAACTTCAAGCAGGAGCTGAAAGTTGAGAATTGTGTCAAGCGTCCGGTTGACGAGAGCTCCATCAGTCGTCTGTGCCTTCAAAATTAAAGTTGAAATAACAACCTGAATTGAGCACCGACCGGTGACATTGCTATTTAAAACCACGTTGATGGAACGTAGCTGTCACCGTCACTGTCAAACGAATCGTAGCAGTTTAGGCTAGTGGAAAATGCCCCGGAGCAGCGGCAACGTGTTGTCTTATTTTGAAATCACATAAACAGGAAATCCATTGACGACAGTGCGTCCGACTTGACGCTGTTAAAAAGGGCTGGGTCCTCTTACAAGTTTCTGGGTCTAAAATTAGTGAGGCACCCCGACTCCAAATGACGCAAGGGGACTAAAGTGACCTGTCTACCCGTCTGTGTGTCACCGGTAACCGGACTCAGGACCATGGAAACGTCCCCTACAACTTCTCTGTTGTGGGTAACGAGCAGAGTATTTTTAGCGCCTGTTGTCATCTTTGTGTAACTGCGCGCCTGCGACGCTTCATATAAAGGAGCGGTCCAAAATGCAGCTGTACAGCAGTGTGCTGACGCATTACCCGAGGTCCTCCCGCAAACTGACCGTAACTTTATCGGGCGGATCTGAGCGTGGAAACGGGTCGAGCCCCCCCGAAGCCGACACACCAGGACTGTCACAAGCGAAGCCGACAGCCGGCGAGGTGAGAGAGGCTGCTCCCGCTGCTCCCGCTGCTTCTTCTTCCTCTTCCTCCGCAAACATGCCTGCGTTTTCATGTCACGAAGCTTCATCAGTGAGACCCATTTACTTCACGTCGACTGCTGAAATACTAATACGCAGACCTGACGGGGTGGAGAGGTCATATCCGGTCCACATCACGAGGGAGTCCAAAGCCAAACTGCCTCCAAACTCCAACGACGAGGAGAGATGTGAGGATGTGATAGTGGACTTGATAGATCAGCTGAGCAACGGCACAGACGAGCTTTTCTGCCCTGAGCTGGTGGGACGTGATCTTTTGTTGGGGGTAGGAGGACGCGACACGGCTTCAGCCACACACGGAAGCAATGGACGGGCCTCGCTGCACCGAGCGGAGCCCGACGACCCCATGAAACCAGAGCTTACTCAGACCTCGGACAAAAGACGGGCCTTTGAGCTCAGCGTCCTGCAGGAGTCTCCTCAGCGGGGAGGGGACGTCGACGACAAGGTCTCGCGGTACCTGGCCGAGGTGGAGGCACAGAACACGTACCTGCAGGAGAGCCACAAGTACCGGTACCACATCATTCCAGACGGCAACTGTCTGTACAGGGCCGTGTGCAGAGCCACGTACGGGGACCAGGCGAGACACGGGGAGCTGAGGGAGCAGACGGTGCACCACATCGCAGACCACCTGGACGACTTCAACCCCATCATCGAAGGGGATGTGGGCGAGTTCCTGATCAACGCCGCACAGGACGGGGCCTGGGCCGGCTACCCCGAGCTCCTCGCCATGAGCCAGATGCTGGACGTCAACATCCACCTGACGACGGGGGGGAGCTCGGAGAGTCCCACCGTCTCTACCATGGTGCACTACCTCGGCGAGGAGGACGCGTCCAAACGGGCCATCTGGCTGAGCTGGCTGAGCAACGGCCACTACGACGTGTTGCTGGACACGTGTCTGCCCAACCCGGAGTACGACGACTGGTGCAGACACTCGCAGATGCAACGCAAGCGGGACGAGGAGCTGGCCAAGTCCATGGCCGCCTCCTTATCCAAGATGTACATTGAGAAAACTGGTTGTGTGTGAGCCCAGTGTGAGCCAGAAAGAAGTGCCTTAAATTCTATATTTTTGATATATTGTGTGAGAGAGAAGGAAAGTGCAGTGCACAAACTTTGAGTTTCCATGGCGAGTGTTTGGAAGTCTGATCGGTTTCAGTTTGAATCATGTGAGTGGAATGTTTCTATACCCAACGTGTACTTTGTGAATATAGTGTTTGTTTACCTCCTCTGGACAGACCACCTCTTTCTTACTGCACCGACAAAGCTGCCAAATAGCACAGAGAAACTTGGACTTTGGAGTTTTTCACCCACCAACAACTTCATTTGGATTTTGTCGTATTTTGAACAACCGTTGGTTGTAGTATTCCAGGTCCTTTTCGCTGCTGTTGTCCAGAATAAAGTTCTAAATCAACTTTTATCAGTGATGATCTCACATTCTTATTACACAAATTGCCTGATATGTTTCCAGGCCCGGGCCGTTGCCATGGAGTCGACAGGGACGGCCCGACCTGCCAAACACACACAAGCCCTGAAAAAATGCGGACATGTGGTTTTGTGTTTTTACCTTTTCTGATTTAATTTCCAAACGGTCAAGCCCCTTTTGTCCTGATCGCTGGGTGAACATCTGGATATTTTACTACCTGTTCTTGTGGTATTTCTACTTGCAGAAATCACTGCATATCGGAGGGGGGTGCGTAGATGATGATTACACTCCTTTTGTACTCTGAGCTCGACTGATGATGTCTGATGTGAACAACAACACAACAAAAGGCATCATCGGATCGCAGCAGACAGACATCACAAAGTGACGTGACAAGCACAGGTATGTGTGTACGTCTGCGGGTACAGTGAGTTGTATTCCATAGACGCTCCTTTTTTTGTGTATGTGTGTCTTTTTTGAGCCAACTTCCTGTTTCCAGTTTCAAATCTGTTATGTTTGACACATTGCGGAAACATTCATAACTGCTGTGTCATGAGGAAAAGTCATCTGCTGCAGCTGTGCTACACCTCCTCCTCCGCTCACCAGGATTACAAGGCTCTGTTTTACCTAGTTCAGTCAGCCTCTGCAAGAAGGACGCTGAGACCAAATCCTCCCAGAACATTTCACTTCAAAGTTAACGTTGTGATTGTCCTGAGGGTTACTGTCAGATCGTACTGCGTTCGTCTTACCTGCGACCCTGTTATGGTGCTGGAAAATGAGCGTAATGTCCAGTGTGATGGGCTGAGTGCACCTTTGTTATAAAACACAGTCCTGTAAATGCTCAGAAGGTTTGGAGATGAACGGCCTCAACAAGAGGTTAAACAACGGGACGAGGCCGAGTGCTGAGTCACAGTACTTTATCCTGCACGACTCAACACATGAGGAGATGGAGAGAAGAAAACTAGGAGGACGAAGGAACAGAAAACAGGAACAACGACGCCTTTGAAAATGATTGACAATAAAAAGTTGATGAACCAGGTCAATGGTACGAGCTCGTCATTAGTGCTCAGGGCCTTTGTCTGACCCTGTTCACAACCCGTCCGTTAGGTGGCGCTACAGGACCCCGCATACCTGTTGGTCGCGTGTGTGCGGTAACTTGTGTGTTGAGGTCATGTTTGTTGAAGACAATAATGCACATAAAACTGGGAGTTAATGTGATTGTAATGCCGAGTCAATCATTTGGTTTATTGTCGGCTAAAACAGCAAACAGTGACTTCATATTTTGAGAAGATTCTGTATCTGTTTGCAGTCCTGTGGGCGCTGGAGTGGAATTATTCATTTGGTGTTTCTTCCTCCAGCGGCGGGAGGAGACAGGAGGAGGATCGAGCGGCTCTCTGCTCCGGGTTGGATCACAGGTGAGAGAGGGACACCGGGACACACCGGGACACATCAGCCCGGAGACACCGGACGAGCGACCACCCCTGCTGCTGCTGCTGCTGCTGCTGCTGCTGCTCCTCCTCCTCCTGCTCCTCCTCCACCAGCTCCACGCTCGGAAGTTACCGGACACTCCGAAGTCCAGCAGCCGGTGTGGTGCAGCTCCGACCGGACAGGGGACAGCAGACATGTCGGGACACCGGGTCCAGTTCGCAGACCTCCCCCCCAGTGATCACCAGGGAAGTCCACGAGTACACAGTAAGGACATTTTCGAAACGTGTGACCTCCATCCCAGTTTGTACATTTTAGGACACAGAAGCGCCTCACTGGCTGTTACTGCGTCCACCCGCATTCACGCGACAGCCTGTCTGCGTTCGGGGTCTGTAACGTGTTCTTGTTGTTTCCTCTTCTAACGTTGGAACAAGTCCATGTCGTGGAGGTTGTTTCATGTGGTCTCTGATGAAGCAGATGCCAATCTGCATCTTTCTGACCCTTCTCTTTCTTCGCGCTCAGCTTTCCATGTCTCACTTCCAACAGTTTGTCACCTTTCTATTTCATTCTCCATAAAAGTCTTTGTGAAGGATCTAAACATGGGTTTTGCGTGGTCAGAGCACTGAGCCCCACAGGGGTGAATCCATAACCTGTACGTTCTGTTTGGATGGTGACTGAAGGATGTTTCCTGTGTGACAGTCTGGGGATGCAGCCGTGTTGCTGACTCAGGAGCTCACGTTAACAGCAGGTTGTGTTATAAATTCAATATATAATTAAAGTTGAATATCCTCTGCTCTGTACTGCAGTTCTCACCGGACGTTTATTGAACGTCGTTTATGATTTAAGTGTCAAAGCGCCATCGTCCCACAGTGCATCATTTATTTATCACCGGAATATGAACAGTTTATACACATTGCTGATAACCTTCTCACCTCAAATCTCATCATCTTACAGAGTTGACTCTCGCCTCGAGATGAATTTGCTGAGTTAAACTACTGAAGTACCACTTCATCTTCAAGTCCGGCACGATGAAGATCTCAGTCGACTCGGCGATGACGTACACGCGTCTTGATTGTATGTGCGGCGTCAGCGGTGCCGGCCCGTGCTCCTCTGTGCTGCAGTGTGTGCACAACAGCATGAGGCGGAGAAGCTGAGCTCATCTCCATGGTGACAGGTTGAGTGACGGGACATGTGAGCAAGGACGAAACAGGAGGGGGGGAAAAACAACAACAACAAACAGCCAGTTTGCTCCAAAGCCTGCTTGCAACGGGCGTTCTCGGCGGACTGTTCTGGCGCTGACAGCTCGTGTTTGTCAGGGATTTGCACAAACGTATCTACGCTGGCAGCTGTGTCGGTGGTTTGATGTGAGTCGTGTCGCAGTCAGTCACCTGCGCGGTAGGAGCGGGATAAGCTGAGGTTGTATGCAGGGCACGCTGCGCGCTGAAGAACAGATCGACAGTAAACCGCACCGCCTGACCCTGAGGTCAGTGTTCTTGTTCTCTTCCTGCAGGCAGACACGCACTTTCCTCTCACACCATACACACATTAAGACCAGAGTAATGTTGTCATATAGTACTCGGGATGTCATCGGAGCAGAGGCTCATCCAGCACTCAGGTCAGTTTTATGGATCCGACCTGTAACAGTGATGGAGAGATAACCAGCTCATCATAATCACTGCAAGTCGCCCTGTTTACTCCTGCAACAACGAGGAAAGAGAAAAATTAGAAGAAAAGGACTGTGGGTGCTTCTGTGTCCTCCTTTGGGCTTGTTGTTGATCTCATGACAGTCCGACCAGCTGTGGCACGTCAGCAGCTTGTTGTTTGTCCGTGTGAACTCCCTTCTGTTTTTTTTTTCCCACCTCTGTGCTGCGACGTCGATAACGAGGAATTTATTTGATTGCGTCCACCTACTTGTCTACTCAAAGACCCGGATTCAGAAATGCACAGTACGACCGAGGCCAAACTTCAGTGCTGATCGTCACGTGGGTTTTGCAAACAGCACAAGGCTTCTGCGCTCCGAGAACGTCGGCGGAGCTGTGCAGGATGTTGTTGCTGTCGTTCATTCTAGAGACTTTTATTTTTTTTTTTTTTTTCCAATTAGCAGCAACAGTTCAAATGTTGTCTTTGAAAGAGGAGGAGTGGGTCTGGTATCCCTAACCAGCATAGTGCATGAACAGTAAAATGTATTGATGAGGAAATATGAAAGTAGTGGCAGCCTGACCTGGGGGTCTTTCTGTGTGCAGTGTGCGTGCGCTCCTTGTCTCTGCGTGGGTTCCGTTCTCTATTCCGGGTTCCTCCCACCTGCGAATTCATGCGTGCGGGTTAATCAGTGACTCTCAATTGCCCGTAGGCATGAATGTGAGAATGAATGATTGTCTGAAGTGGCGACTTGTCCAGGCTGTCCACCAGTGTGGGGACCAGCCCGGCATGAACCACGAGCCTTGACAGGAGCAAGCAGAAGATGGAAAACAGATCGGAAAGGGTTGGAAACAAGGGTGGAAACGAGCCGGCATTCATTGTTATTAGTAGGAAACCATGCAGGACCTTTGACATTGTATGGGTTTGAGGCGTTGTCCCCCCTTATCAGTGTTCCCTCGTCGGGATACTATCAGGTTCTGTGATTACCTTTGGGAACTCCTGTGTTGAAACAGGAATGCGGGTGTAGCAGCGTGGTGGCGTGGAGCTCCACGAACAATGAGCTGCATGAGAACAAACCTGACGACAAGAAGGTGGAGGTCCAGTTTGTCCACTATTCATCGTTCACTCACCGTTTAGTAGGCTGCTGCCACTCAGGGGGAGGGAGAAAGGCCACATCTGCGATGCTGTCTTTCCCTGTGAAGGTGTTGAAGGCACTGGATAGTCACTCGAGATGATACTTGTGGAAAAAGCCAGGTCTTGAGATGCTCACCAGCTGTTTTCACAAAAGATTAAAAGCCTGTCCCTGAAGGGCTCTTAAGTACTCTTTGGTGTAAAGAGCAAGAGGGGACGCTCCGGACTTTTCTATCCTGAGAGCAAGATGCAGTTTCTGCAGCTCTCAGCGCTGACGTTAAGGGCCGAAACCTTGATTTGACCTTTCCTGGAGCACTGAGCGTCCTTTCAGATGCGAGACAAATTATCTCTGTGCAGTTCAGGTCTGAATGTTTTTCTTGCGCGCCCGCCATGTGTTGGCAGAAATGGGGAATTTTCGTTTTATACATGAACCTGAAACCCTCAAACAAACATGATAGAACTGAGCAGGTTTGACTTTAGTCTTAACAGTGTGCTATTTATGCTATTCAAACAAATCTGAAATAGTGTCTTCAATCGAAGCTCTCCAGCTATCGAGGAATACAGTCACCCGGCGCGCTGAAGCTA
>JBBMJM010000014.1:3296725-3314093 GCA_037832705.1 Centriscus cristatus | reverse complement strand
TCACATCGATTCCTTCTCTCTAGTTTTTTGCGTATCACATGCACAGGAACGGGCACACGCACACACACACACACACATACACGTATACACAGGCAGATTCCGTGTGGTCCTGAAAACGCGTTTCCACTCTTGATCTCTCTCCGGAGCGCCTGCTCCAGTGAGCGTGTGTACTTTGTGACTAATTCTTTATCAAGGCTGTAAAAAATTGTCCCGTGGTTGCATGAGGTCGGTGCAGGTGATCAGGGTCCACACCACAGCGAGACAGGGAAGAGACCTTACGTGTTTATGTATCCGAGTCACGTTAGCAGGTGGTTTTATCCACTTTTAAGACAGACGACGAGATGTCCCGGGGCGCCGGACCGTCGGAGCCTCTGTGCAGATACGTGCCCCTGGCAGACCTGCTAAGGAGATCCAGGCAGATGCGGGGGCGCCCGCGGTCTGACGGTGATTTCTGGGCTGCTTTCTTACCACTGGATACCTCTTCCCCCTACAGGAACATCACCGACCACTCCTGTCTGAAGGTTTATCACAAAGACCCAGCGCAGGCCTTCAGCCACGGGCCCAGGCCTGCCAACGGCGACGCCAGGGTGAGTTCCTCCTCCTCCTCCGCAGCGTCGGCTGACACAGCTGAGAGAGGGAGATGGTCTCGTTAACGGCAGCAGCTGCGGCGAGAACAGATCGACGGGCCGCTAATTCTCCCCGCTCTCACATCCTGTTTGCCGTTAAGGGAAAGAATGTCCCCTGCCTCTTCTTAATCTGTTGGAGGGGGGTCTCGTATTGTTCCCCCGGGGGTGTGTGGGGGGGCTGTCGACGGGCCTGGCCTGTACGCTCTGCTGCAGCTTGCTTAAAGGACGATTCAACTCAATTCTCTGACTTCCTCATTCATTCATCTCCTGGATATCAGGTCTAATCTGAGGACCTTCTCCTCCGACGCGCCTCTCTAATCCTCCTGACCTTTTGTCGAACAGACGCACATTTCCCAGCGTCACCGCGACGCGCGTGAATCTTGATCCCGTCGCCACACACCGTGTGTGTCACCTAGTGAAACTAAAAACAGACGGCGGTTCGGACCGGATGATGATGAAGAGCTGATGTTGAGTGTACAGAGGACCGAGTCTGACCTATTAAATAATAAATATTGATGAAATACGAATCGACTTTAAAGCCGTAAATAGAGCAAATACTGATACGTTGCACATTTCTGGATTCGTGTCATTTGTATCTGTAAATATCTGTTCATTCGTTGAGGCTCATGGGGGCTCGTTGTCTTTCCGTCGGAGTCTCCTCAGTTGGAGCTGAAGTCACTCGGTGAAGAGAAGCCGAGGGCTCGCCGTGCAGACGTTGTGAAATCGGACACGTGGAGCGGAGATAACCTGAGGAGATTGTTGTCGTAAATAGTTTTGTCACTGTTTAACCCAACGGTGACCGACACAGATACGGAAAGTGTGTGTAGTTGTGGTGTGTGGGGGTTACACACAGAAACCTAAAAGACGTTCTGTACTCGAGCCAACAATAAAAACATGAGAACCTATTGAAAAAAAGAAATCAAACATGACTTTAACTGTCGGGCATCGACTCCGCTCTTCTGTTGAATGTTTGCTCAAGACAATGAATGATCTGTCCAGATGTTCAAACGCCGCTAAACATCTGTTGCCATTAAGAGTCTGTCTCTGGTCTCATTGGAGAAATCAAATGATATTTTCATCCTCAGTTATCTCACTCTCATTATTGATCAAAGCCCAGCTGAGACAGAGGGAGAGAGAGAGACGTCTCTGTCTCTGACACAGTAATCGTGGCTGTCAGCTTCAGCCTCAGCAGGCGCTGGGCGTGTCGAGTGAATGTAGCTGGATGAGATTGTTTCTTTCATCCTCAGGATGTTTGAATTTACCCTGAGAAGCACAATGACAGTTCTTCTTGCCTCGGGACATTTGCTCACACAGTTTACGGTCTAAGAGCCATTTGCTTGACGGCAGCAGTTGAAGTTGGCCTGTGATAGCTGGTTACTGCCCCTTTACGGGAACAGTTTCCACAGTCGACCGCGGAGACGTCGGGTCACCGTTAGGTGGAGGCTCCTCCTCCCCGACCAGCGTCAGTGGAAGTCCTGAAGAACGCAGCGGGGCTAAGCACAAACCAAATGTCCTCAACGAGGCCCGGCGTGGTGGCTACGCTGGTGTTTGCTCTCGAAGCAGAGATCAATGCACGCTGTGCGCAGACATACCCAATCGTGGCCTGAACGCTCTTGGCTGAATTTGGCAGAGGCACGTGTTGTTCAATCTCCCAGAAAATTCCGTACGCACGAGGACGAAGTTTCTTTTTATGTGTGCGAGCTGGGGTAGAGCGACCCATCGGGGTTTGATGAGGGTTTGCATTGCAGTCAGCTGCTGTGGGCCTCAGAGTTTCTATTATACAGCTCGGTGGGACTTGTTGCTGCTGTATTTATGGGCCGTGCACTTTCTTTGTGCCAGCAACCTTTTTTTTTTTCTTCCCTCCCTTTGTTATCACAGCCAAGCTGTAGACACACCCACTTGATTCAGCTCGTATTAATCTATTAAAAAAAAAAAAAAAAAAGAGGCACAATGAAACAAAAGCCCTGAGAGAACGAGGTCCAAGGCTTTGACCTCTTTGTCGTCCTCTGTAAGCGCCGCCCGTGAGTCATACCTCAGGAAGGAAGGAACAATAGGCTGTTTGTTTGACAGGAACAGAGACGAGGCGGGAGGTGGAGTGGATGCTGGTGGCTCTCCTCGACACCTCACCTCCCCACTGACAAGTCTCTGATTCAGGTTGAACCAGGTTGTGTACATTCAGTGTGTGAGGCCTCAGACGGTAACAAAGTACACAGGGATAGTGAGTAATATGCTTTTGTGTATGTACATCTTCAGTAAAAAACACATCCAGATGTCCGGGGTCCCTGTTCTCACTGGAAATAAACTGTAAGGAAATTCAGTAGCGCAGTTGTTTACGTCTGACGTGAAAACAGCGGCAGAGATTTGCTGACGACGTAAAAAAGTGCATCACCGGACAGATTTTGTTGCCTTAAAAGTGCACATAAAGCTCTTTTTAAATCGGCACAATTGATCTCACAGAGATTAAAAAGCGTCTCTTCTTTTCCTCTATAAACATCTCGTATTGTTTTTCACGTTGAACTTGTTGCGTAGCCCGAAGCACTTTGACTGAATGCTGCATACAGATAGTGGCCTTGAACGTAGCTATTTTCTGCCCCCGCAAAATCCGCTGACTGTGTCTTTTTCGGTGAAAAGCAGCGGTGTAATCTGAGTAAGATGAATATTTTTGTTTGAAGGGCAACTGCGTTCCAGAACGGATACACACAAAATCAGCAGAGGGGGCCGACGGCTCTCCAGCTTTCTGCGTGTGAGTTGGAGTGATTCTGTTCAGTCTAACACTTGTCTGCTTTTCCAGATGCACAATGACATGGTGAATCCCCTGAGACAGCCCCCCATGGGTCCCCCAGCACACCATCCCTTGCAGGGAGCGCTCCCCCCGAATCCACACTCCATGCCTCCATCCCCCTCTCGCATCCCTTTCGGCCCCCGGCAGGGCTCCGTCCCTGGCAGCGCCACCATGCCCAGGGACCGACTGGCGAACGCCAACCCCCCGGCCCGCTCCATTTCGCCCTGTCCCAGTGCCATCCTGGAGCGGAGGGACGTCAAGCCGGACGAGGACTTGGGGGGTAAAAGTCACAGTCTGACTCGGGGAAACGAGGGGCTGTATGCGGACCCGTACCTTCTCCAGGAGGGACGGATGAGCATGGCTGCTGCCCACGGGCCGCACCCGAACCCTGGGCTGGAGGGTCCAGAACACGGCATGGCCGGATTTCACCGGGCGTCCATCCGCTCCACCAGCTCGTACGGGGGTCCCAGC
Organism: Centriscus cristatus; assembly: GCA_037832705.1. Classification (NCBI taxonomy): domain Eukaryota; kingdom Metazoa; phylum Chordata; class Actinopteri; order Syngnathiformes; family Centriscidae; genus Centriscus; species Centriscus cristatus. The sequence continues at coordinate 3,310,214 of JBBMJM010000014.1, read as the reverse complement.
CCGACGGACTCCGTCGATCACCCTTCCTTGTACAGGCAGAAGTCCAGAAACAGCCAGCTGCCCACCCTGGGCTCCAAGACCCCTCCGCCGTCCCCTCACCGGATGGCCGAGGTGAGGATGATTGACATCCACGGGGGGGCTCCTCACGTTCCCATGGAGAGGAGCTCACCCGTCCGCCAGTCTTTCAGGAAGGAGGATCTAACGGGCACCAAACCCCGAAATAACATGGGATCACCCGTGGTTTTAGACCCCCAGGTCCACCTTCAAGGGCCCATTCCCGCTGCCGGTGACAATCAGACACGGTAAGTCTGGGCAGGGGGGGTCGGAGGGGGGGCGTCCTTAGGAAACAAGTGGAGGGATTTCATTGCATCAGAGCATGAACTAACTCGGCATCCCAGTTTCACCCTAACAGACATGGCCTCTCACTGTCTCCAGCATCAGTTTGTGCCCCGCTGCATCCGTTCACGTCCTACCTACTACCAGTGCTGCTTGTCTTCGGTTTCGGAGCAGGCAGATGATTATTGTTCTTACTCAGCGTGTAGACGCAGACCAAGCTTCCACCGTTGACACAGTATAGTTCCTAAAAACCCCATTAACCAGCTGTATATTTTTCTTTTATTCCGCAACTATTGTTCCAGACGACGGTTCCCCCTCAGAGGGCCGTCTCGGGGCGGTTTGGCTAATCCAGCTGGTTTTTGTACCCGTGTTAGCTCTGTCTACTTGGGGGGAGCGTAAATATGAGAACGGAGGAAGTGGGATGCTTGCCACTTAACAAACTAAACATGGCTTTACTGGAACTCGTTGAAAGAGAGGTTACGGGGAGTGTGTGCGCGTACCTCGGAAAACCTAAGAAAATATTGACCCTGCTCAGAAAGGAATCGTCCCAATCGGACGGATCAGACAGGACCACCTGTGCAGCCCTGGGAACGTGGGAGAAGGAACCTGATGAGGACCGTCCAGTGCTGTAAATGACCGTTCCCTCACCGTCACAGCTTATATTCACGTCAGCTCCTCCGCGCCACGCTGAGGTTGGGCTCTCACGTCGACTGTTGTCTGTTGGGGGCAGAGTTCGAGCCGCAGCCCCACGTGTCCTCGGCCGCCCTCGCATCCTTCCTGCAGATAAAGGACAACAACCGTTTTCCATCCTGCAGGCTTACAAAGAAATATCCTCCTTTTTTCCCTTTTTCTGAAGAGACTCGTTTACTTAGATCCGTTTCACACTTCACACCCGGCCAGTTTCCTGAATGGAACCAGTGCCGGGACGATACATTTAGTCCGGTTTGCGATCTGGAGAGCACATTAGTGATCTGTATGTATAAAAACACCTCCTGACACCTTCCTGACTGACTGAATGACCCAAAGTACTGAAGGGTCAGGTGATTATAAAGATTTGTTTTCACCCTCCCCTGCTCGTTCTGAGCGAATACTTGTGGCAGCTGTAACATCCAGGAGGTCTTAGTGCTGAAAGGAGAATTTTCTGATGTTTCTACAGAGAGCGAATGAAGGCTATGGAGCAACAGATTGCCAGCTTGACTGGCCTTGTTCAGCATGCACTTTTAAAGGGGCCAAACTCTAGTGGCACCAAGGAGCCTTTAAGGTAAGCGACCGCTGAGGACGGGCGTAGCAAAGCATTTGGGGGAAATGCAGTGGAAAGCGAGAAGCGCCACCCTCTGGAGAGGAGTTGAAGAGGAGGAGATGTGTCAGGCTGTGGCTGATGTCAGAGTCCTGGATAAGATGGTTTATCTGGCTGCATCCTAACTCCTTGTGTGAATGTCTGCTTGACGGTCAGTCTGTAGGCTCCATGCGATGGTAAACTCGGATGTAGCTTAACATCATTAACGTCATTTAACCTCTCTGGTTTGCCGTCTCTCCCATCACACCTAGTTGCAGCGTGTTTCTCTTACTAATGACTTAACCTGTCGTCCAAATGCCTCAAAGAAAAAGCTTTGGCCGTTCCCGCTCTGATCGATTTCTCTGTGGCCGCAGCGAGAGACCCCCGAAGACGTCGTCCCCAGCCCACAGTGCACACAGCTCAGGTTGGTATGAGCGCCGTGTGCAGACAAGCCCACGCAGTGCTGGGGGGAGGGGCAGCCAGTTCGGCTCGTCAGCAGTTTGTGGGCCAATTTGTGGGGTTTGATCAAAAGATCCCTACCAGTCGCAGAAAAAAAGAAGGTTTACTCATCTTGAAAGTGAATTTCATGTAACGACACATTTTCCATTTTGGGAGCAGGGCACTTAGGCAACTGTCGAAAACATCACAGAAGCGCTCGTCATCGTGCACAAGGCTGCGATGGCGCCAACATTTTCACTCACTTACTTTTGCGTTTTGTCAACATGAGGCGATTTAATTGACTCCGCTCGGGCTCCTGCAGGAGCGTGCACCGCAACCCGTACTTCAGGTCAAGGCAGCTGTCAAGTGAGCGAGAAAAATAATGAGTGAGAAGACAAGAGTCTGTTGTCTCGGCAGCACAGCGCAGGGCGAGGCCACTCGGAACGTTTCCTCAGCTGCCGTGTGCCTCGTGCACACGAGCCTGAAGGGAAATTGCACTTTCTCTGCAATCTGTTGACATTTCATCCACCTTTCACAGACGGTAGAAATTCACTTGTATTTGACGACAGTGGAAGCATGATTCTTCGAGACGTCTCTCAGTAGCCAAACTGCTCAGTGGGTCGGACCGCTAAACGCTCCTTTGTAATCTGAGCGTATCAACCCTTGATCTTTTCTTTCCCCGCAGAGAAACATATGAGAAATTGTGGGTTTGTTCCCTCTCACTTGACCTCCGTCTGTGCACAGATGCACCCTGAATATAATGAAACTATGAAACTTGTACTCGACTTTCCGATTCGACTGAATTAAATGAGATCGTGTGTCGTATAATTTGTCTTTATTGCCCTTTCAAGGAGTCTTGGCCAAACCCAGCATACGAACTCCTCAATTTTCCAAATCCCCTCTGTATTTCCAGTGGTGATGGAAATGCCCAAATCAGTTAACGCAGATATCAGAGTTCAATGCAATGTGACGGCTCGAGCGTGTATCTGGGCTTCTGGTGTATGGAAACTATGCAGCAACGGCCGAAGCTCCTCGGTTCATCCTTTGCCTAAGACGAAATGCTTTAGTTCCTTTTCCGTTCCGACCCCGACCACACATCCCTCTTTACTTTACCCAGCAGCGTCCATGTCTTGAGGGAACTAATGTTCTTCTCTGGGTGTAGGTGGGTCACCAGTTCTGGTTCCCAAAAACAGTGCGGCCCCGTCAGACAAGGGCTCGGTTCCCCTCAAAGTCAACCTCCTGCAGTTCAGGAGGAACGTCTCCGACCTCAGGATGCAACTGCATCAGATGAGGCTGCAGCAGGTACGACGCTTTCCTCCGCCCAGTTGGTTTGTGGTCCGCTCACATATCCTCTGATATCCCGTCGGCTGCGCTCATCCCCTCAGCTCCAGAACCAGGAGGTCCTACGAGTGCAGCTGAAGCGGGCAGAACAGGAAATCAGTGTGAAACTTGCGGAGGCCATGAGGCGTCTGGAGGACCCTGTTCAGAGGCAGAGGGTGTTGGTGGAGGAGGACCGGCACAAGTATCTGGGTCTGGAGGAGCGTGTCCTGACACAACTCGGGTAAGATCCCCTGATTCACTGCCACGAACCTTCAAGCTGCATGTGTAATGTCAGCGTTCGTCAACACGCTCTTCACCTGAGATTTCCCCTCCTGAAGTCTTTGGTGAGCCAACGCCCCGCAGACAGCAGCAGCCCACAGGTTTGTACAGGCACGCCGTGCCCGTCTCCGAGTCAGCTGGGGACTGATTCTTCTCCACCCTGCCCTCCGTTTCATTCGCGTCCCTCATCAGCAAGGAGCAGCGATTCCAACCCCGTTTACTGATGATTACAGGCAGGGTCAGACGCTCTCGGGGCTGGACCGCGCTGAGCTTTCGCTCCGATAAACACACTGATAAACGCTCATGGAGTCTGGGAAACGAGGTAAAAAAATCAATGGACAAGCCGGTTGTGAATCAGCGGAACAACGTCCGCTGTTGCTTTAAATAAGTTGGGTGATCAGGGTTCCCGGGGTTTACGACGAGTGGGAGGACAAGCGGCAGAACCACACGAAACATGAGCTGACGCTTGATGGTCTCCATGGCAACAAAAGAAACAAAACCGATGCGTGGTATCGGAGTAATGGACCGACCACTGTGAGTTTGAGTGTTTTTTTGTTGACACGACTAATTCGCCAGTCCACAGTGATTCATTAGGTATTTTATTATACACGATCTGTAACGGTCGCCTTTCACACAGATGGGTGTTTCTGTCTCTTGTCTGGGACAGGCTCGATTCAAACAAAAACCTTTTCATCATCGTTTGAGTTCTCTGTCGGTGTTCCTGACAAACAGGGTATCAAATGCTCTCCTGGCTCTCCGCTGCCATCGGGGAACACGTACAACAAGAGTAATTCTCCAGGGTGCCTGGCCACAATGAAACACCCGTCTTCGTCCCTCACATGCAATCCGACGTCGTAGACAATGTTATCGTTCGCTGCATTCATCCCCTTTGTGCTGCACGTTTTCTGAAGAACTGCGAGTGAAGCAGCGGCGTATCCCGACGTGAGGAAGTGCTCCTCACAAGTGAGCACTCAGGGAGTGTGTGAACATTGGTGGTCTTGGGACTCGGCCCGATCCAGTGGAGTCCATTCGATTTAGAACAGGAACATGCACTAAAAGTTGATAATCAATATTGAGGACAGATGGTTTCCCTGCTTTTAATGAAGATACACGAGTGTGTCCTGCCCCCTGGTGTCGGTAAAGAGTAAATGACATGTTCCCTATTTCTTATACTTCTATCAAGAGTGTTTATTCACATAAAACCGACATTGTCTCTGTCTGTTCCCTCCAATGTTTTGCGCCGTGCAGCGAGCTGGAGCAGTACGTCGGATCTCTGCAGAAAGATTCGACAGCGACGCACCGCGCCGTGACCCTGAAGGACGTGGAAGAGGGAGCCGTGACTCTGAGGAAGGTCGGGGAATCTCTGGCCGGGCTCAAAGGTAAGACGGCAGATAGTACAGACACACCAGTAAACGCATGTCAGGGTAGAAGGAAGGTTCTTTGGAGGCTGCTTCCACACTGAGAGGGATTTGAACACAGGGAGCCGGGGACCACGTGCACCACGTGCACCGTCTTCTCACTAATGTGCCTCCATTTCCAAGATATCAGCGGAGAAGCTGATGTCGCCACCAAACATTCATTAAGCTAATGGGGGTTTTGTCTGGTTTGACGCAAAAATGCAGCGATAAACATCCACAGATCTCCAGAGACGGATCCGGAGACACCATTAGTCACCGCGCCAGTCAAATCATGTTACTGAAGGCACAACTTATATCTTCTCCCTCTCTTTGTTTTTCACAAATATGAAGAAATGGAGCATCAGTCCAAACAGAATGTAAAAGGAATTCGGATTTTCCAGTGATAAGTGATAATAAATAACTGTCTTTCACAGGTGAGTTCCCGGCGCTGCAGACCAGGATGCGGGCTGTGCTCAGGGTGGAGGTGGAGGCCGTCAAGTTCCTGAAGGAGGAGCCTCATAAACTGGACACAATGCTGAAAAGGGTCAAGAGCCTGACTGACGCACTGGGCGGTCTGAGACGGTGGGTGCAGGTGGCCGATGAGGATCGGGGATCAGGGGAGGAGATCAGATGAAAGCAGAAAGTTTGATGACACCGGCGAGCTGGACTTTTTGTTCCTTCAAAAATAGCAACAGGGGTTTTGCGTCGGACTTGATTTACTTTTGGCGCCTTCACTGAAGCAATTCATTTCCATTTTGATGTCAGTCAGTTTCTCTCAATCTCCCCATGTGACGCTCTCATAACCGCCCCCGCCCCCCCAATGAATCAGAATGATTCAATAACAGCGTGAGAAATTTGGATTGAAAAAGAACTTAGACGTTGTCTTCACCGTTCTGTCTGGCTTGCGTCACGTGTCTGCAGGTCTGCGTCCGAGGCCCCTCAGAAAGGATCGGACCCTTCTGCCCATGTCCTGCTGGAGAGCATCCCGTCAGAGGCCCCTGCGGAAGCCTCTCCAGCTCCGGCACAGCCCACTTCCACAGCGGCTCCGCCGGAGCCCCAGAGCTCCACCGTCAGGTCAGAGGTGATGCCTTCCTCCCCCATGGTCATCCATCATGTCCAGAGCTCCCCGGTCCACATGCAGCAGTCCCAGCAGTCTGCGGCCCTGTCCGCTCAGCCCAGCCCCCCGCTGACACCCAGCCCCACCCACGTTCAGTGTCCCAACCTGAGCAAGAGTCAGGGCCGGGATTCTCCCAAGGCAGCAGCCTCTGATCCACCGAGTCCTGCCGTTCACAAAAAGAACCCGGTGAATAACGGCAGCACCGGCAGCCCGGATCTGGTCATCGAGGAGCTGCAGAACAGTCAGGTCAAATGCAAAAGCAGAGCCATGTCCATCGAGGTACGTTTGGTCGCTGTCAAGACGAGATGGAGTTCTAGTTCTTCTGAGAAGAACCCGTCTTTTCTCTTCTGTCTTCTTCAATAGGCTGCGGAGAAGGAGTGGGAGGAGAGGAGGCAGAACATGGGGCATTATGATGGAAAAGAGTTTGAGAAGATCCTCCAGGAGGCCCAGGCCAACATGTTGAAGGGTATTCCCAGTCGGGACATGGAAGGGAACCCAGGGCTGCCCCCTTCGGTCAGTGCAGAACAAGCAGTCATCCGCAGCCCGCTGGAGTCGCCCACAGGTACGCTCACATCCGATCCCATGTCATCCTTAGAGACGGGCTCCCCGTGTAACGTTCACTTCTCCGCTTTGGTCTGTGAAGAGCCCCAGTCGGAGCTTCAGTCAGACAGACCAGCCAAGAAGGTGCCGGAGAAACTCCCCAAGCCTCTGATGGACAAACCAGCCAAAGCGGCCCTGGAGAGACCCCCGAAGGCCGCCACCAAGTCCGGACATGGATCTGAAAAGTCCAGCAAGTCCCCACCACCGCCTCCTCCGCGGAAGACCTACTCCAACTCCAGCTCAGGCATGACCACCACCCGGTCCGGTGAGGTGGTCTACACCAGCCGAAAGGAGTCTGTATCCACTCAGGTCGGTGGTCTCTTCAAACGTGAGCCAGTCGAGTCTCTCGTCACTCATCACAAGTCTGAACTGTTCCCTCAGGAGGAGGAAGAGGAGGCTTCGCCTTCTACCCCTCAACCGAAGCCCAACAAAGTCCCACTGGAGAACAGGAAGCCTGCGACCCCTCCCCCTGCCCTGGCTTCTGTCACCAGGGAAGAGGAGGACGAAGGAGACAAGATCATGGCCGAACTCCAGGTTAGCTGCACCCTCACACACGTTCAAAATCCCGTCGTTGTAGAAGGTCTGCTGAAGCTTTCTCTGCACCGTGGGAGTGGGTGGTCTTCTGCTTCTCTGCGTGGTGCTAGACCCCCTCAGAGGTGGCAGAGGGTGGCACTGACGGCTGAGCTGACCAACGGGCTGGTTTTGCGTCAGAGCTGTGGTGGTGATGGAGATGCTCTACACTTTTCAGGTTTTCCAGAAGTGCACAGTTAAGGATGTAGGGGTGAAAAATTTGGTAGACGCCACCACTCGAATTGATCCACAGATAAAAGAGCTAAGACCGGGGGCCTTAACGCCCCTCAAAGACAGAAAGGTAACATGCATGCCGTCGTACAGCTGTCCAGCTAACCGCCTGCCTCTGCCAACTGTCTGACCCCTAACACCTCGACCTCTCTGCGCCTTTGCTTTGGCTCGAGACAAACTCACAGCAGCTGTCGTCTCCCGCTGTCTCGTCCTCCTGCCTCCCTTTGATTCCACCCAATGCACCTCAAACAACTTTTCAGGATTCAGTCCGCATAAAAAGGACGCCTCTGAAAAGACGCCGTGTCTTTTTGTGACGATGATGTGTTGTGCCTGGGTTGTCTCTCTCACTCCGAAATCAATAAAGACCTCAGCTCTGTAATTTCTACAGGCAATTAAACCGTCTTGTGTCTTTCTTCGTCCTTTCCTCAAACAATTGACGACGGAGATAGGAGCAAAAACTCGGTGTGTGTAGACACAACTTGTTTTTGCAGACTGGGGTACCTAGAGGTCGGTCGGGCCACTTTGCATGCTTTTCCCCCTCCGTAATCTCTGTGAGGAATTACTTTTCTGTTTCTCTTCGTCTCTGCTCCACTTCACGTCACGGCTTTCCCACCTTGAAATATGCACAGACTCAAACGTCCTTAAACACAACCTGCATTTACTCTGATATTTGTTGGTCCATGTTACAGATTGTGTTCCTCTAGTTAGACACGAGAAGGGAAGGAAATGCTGCATGATTAAAAAAAAAAAAGACTGATGATAAAATGATTTTTATTTTTGCGTCAACTCAAAGAGCATAACTGTAGCGTCAGGCTGCTATTGATCTGGTGAAGTCATAGTCACTCGTGTAAGCAGAAGTACATTCTAGACACAAAAGATGGAACAGTCACAACCCCTTTTAAAATGTGAATGGCACAAAACGAACCGGCAACAATAGAGCTTGTCTGTTCTAAATATGTGAGAACAAGCGGTTTGCTGCCGTGTATCAAATATTGCACACTTGAACTTGAGAACATGCACATGAGATGAGAAAGTATTTGCCAGATTGTGTATTTTTTTGTACACAAAATGAATCATAGGAAAAACAGGTTGAGACATAAATTAAGTCCATCTACTAACTTTTCCTGCATGTATTTTAATGCATCTGTCGATATCACAGCATATCAAGAGCATGCCCTTTAGTGTTAACTTCAACAGAACATGTGTACATTTCCCCCAAATGTGTTTGACAGCACTGACGCTGCCACACTCGTGACCCAGACACACCAGTTGCACAGTAATATTATTCCCTCACACATTGTCCTAGCAGAGCTCTGAGCCCATTCGAGATGATAAAGACCCAGACACAGATGAGAATGGGAACACCACAGTCAGACAAAGCCAAGGGGTACGTATCGCTTACACGGACACCGCCACCATGCCTGTGCACAGTCTGGCACCTTCTGCCTCCTGAGAGTTTTTAAACTGTTGCTTTTCTCCCAGGTCATTTACTATGTGACTGGAAAGATTCCCAAAGAGCCTCAGCCCTCGTCAGGGACAGAAGAAATCCACGAACACCGAGAATCTCCATCACAGGTGTCAAATGTCAATGTTAATGACAATTCTCCAAGTCAGCAGCAGCAGCAGCAGCCGCCGCCACCCAAATCGCCCCCTCCGATTTCGCCTAAGCCCGTGGGTCTCAGCGGATTCAAACTCCCCAGGAAGCAAATCAAACGCTCCGAGTCTTTGAAAACCACTGCCGAGATGGAGAAGGGGAAAATTCTTAACAAAATCAATGCAGAGAAGAAGAGTCAAATCATTCAGGTGAATGCGTCTTCCAACAAGAACGCAGCACATCGGCCGGAGTCTGCGACAACCGCGACAGTCACGACGGGAAAGGAGGCGTCGAAGCCCTCTGCTGCCCCTCCTCAAACAGCCCTCAGTAAGGACGGCGATCCACCTTCGTCCACCTGCGAGGACACTAATGACGATGCCGGTCTTAGTCCTGACTTACCCGGGGAAGAAGCACCTCCACCCCCTGACAACATCGCCTTCATGATCACCAACACCAAGGTTCAGGCTCTGTCATGTGGCGAGTACCAGGAGCTGGTCAACGCCAAGAAGGGCAGCGTCCAAACTGTCACCGTGGGGGGCGCGACAAACCAAGGGAACGCTGCGTCCGACCCAACCGTTCCTCTAGATAACGGCTTCAGCAAGAAGCCCGTCATCATCATTTTTGATGAACCCATGGACATCCGCTCCGCTTACAAGCGCCTCTCAACCGTCTTTGAATGCGAGGAGGACCTGGAGAGGATGCTCGCGGAAGAGCGCATCGACGAGGAGAGTGAGGAGTCGGACACGGAGAGGAGTGGGTGTCTGCGGGTGAAGGCCGGAGGGACAGAGGGGGTCGATGGCAAAAAGGTCAGCACGTCACCGGGCACTGGAGGACAAGGTGGCTTGTTGTCCTCATCGTTGTCCTCCATCCCGGAAGTGAACTTTGAGTCGAACGGGGACCTGAAGCAGGACGGCAAGAAGAAGTTCAAGTTCAAGTTTCCCAAAAAACAGCTGGCGGCACTTAGCCAAGCGATTCGCACCGGCACCAAGTCGGGCAAGAAGACGCTACAAGTGGTGGTGTACGAGGACGAGGAGGAAAACGACGGAACCATAAAGCAGCACAAAGAGGCAAAGCGATTTGAGATCACGCGCTCCAAGTCTTCAGCAGACAACCTCAAGTCCACGAGCTCGGCTCTGCCGAAGAGGCACAAGTCTGACTCCCTCTGCAGGACGGACGAGATCCGCAAGAACACCTACAAGACTCTGGATAGTCTAGAACAGACCATCAAGCAGCTGGAGACGACCATTAGTGAGATGGGACCTCCTTCTCCGGACGAGGCGGTTTCCTCAGAGGTGGCAAACGGAGGAAAGGAGAAGACCTCCGAAGGAGTCGGACTGAAAAGATCCTCCTCTCTCCCCGCCTCTAAAGGGTCTGGTCTGAAGGCTGCCAGCAAAAACTCGCTGCAGAGGAAGACTAAACCTGTGCTCCTTCCTCGCCCTGTAGTCGTCCCCACCGCCGCCTCTCCTGCCCCCAGTGCCCCCAGCAGCGTCCAGCAGGTCTCTCTCTAGCTCTTGTTGCTCCACGCGGCTTTGGGTCTTTCTCTTTCAAACTACACTCACTCCGACCTTGAATTTACAAAATCATTAATCCACTCCACTTGGAAACGTCGGATCAGTCCACAACGGCTTTCTCCCATCTGTGAGATCATGGTGACATGATTGGGGACAGCACTTTTTTTGGGGGGGGGCGGGGTTCCTGCCTACCATCTCTCTCCTTCAGTTCATTGCTAAAACGGAGGTTTTCAGCAAATGACCAACTCATCATCAGAAACGCTCCCATGATGATTCACCTTTGTTGTTGACCTTGTTCTTGACTGCATGTCCTCCTGCCTATTGAATACAACGTTTATGGTCCCACTGAGTGCATGACCGTTCACTGGTGTTAATCAATGAGGTGTTTGAACTTGAAGAGGGTTTTGGTTTTTTTTAAACCTTTCACTGCCTTGATTTTTCACTCTTCCTATATGGTGTGTGTTTTCCCTTCTTTTGTTTTATTTCTTGTTTTGTTTTTCGTCTGGATCCCCCTGCAGAACACCAGTGTCGCTTCCCCTACTAGTCGGATGCCCGTCCCTTTGTCTACGAAGTCCAGGCAGTCGCCGGGTACGACTGACAAAGCAGGAAAACCGCAAAAACTGCAGGACGCTCAGAGGCAGTTCCGACAGGTAGTTTTACTGTAGGGCCTCACCAGAGACACCGAAAAACACATTTATAAGGAATGGGAAACATGAGGCATGTGTATGAGAGGAGAGGAACCACCAAAGTGTTGTGGAGAAAAAAAAAAAAATCAAGTCACCGCTGTGGCGACTGTGTCTGCTCTGACAAGAAGGCATGTTTGACTCTGACTGTTACCCCATAACATCACTGTACTGAATGCTTCTGCATGTCCACACTGCTCATGGTTTTCACTGTGTTGGTGACTTATTCTACTGGAAAAATGGCAAGAAAAGTGGAATCCTACCCTGTCATCACCTGAGTTGTCATCACATCTCCAGTTTCCCATCACAGTTGAGTTCCTAAACAGTGTTGCCAAATCCCCGGATGCTTCTGGCTATGTTTGATAATACGAACCCTGACCACTTTCAGGCTTTTTATGCTTCTCCCTTCTCGCTGTGCACCTCTGCTCAAACCCAACATGAATGCATAGCTTCTTAACCTCACGGTGATGTATTTCCCCCCCTAAAAACATTGCTACGACTCACCGCCTTGCACCCGGTCCGTTTCACTGGAACACTGCCCCACCCCCCACGTTTCCCCTTGTCTGCTCTCACTCTTCAAAATCCTAACCCAGCGATCTCCAGCTCTCTCGTGCATCCTCTGAACCTCACAGCCCCGTCAGAGGGAACTGAAACTCCCTCTTAACACACAGGCAGTTGCAGAGATGCTGTTCCCTTCTGCCATCGCTTGTCTAACCTAATCTTTCCTGGTAACATGTCTCTCCTGTCACGTCAACATCGACCTCCTGTACATGTTGTTTCAGTATCTTTCAGTTGTGTCCTTGTAATATGAATGTTTGTGCAGTCGTAGTAGGTTTTCCATGTCAATAACTTAGTTTTCTTAACATTGTCGTACCATTACATGTGTTATTTGACCAGATTTCTCTTTTGACAACCAGTATCTGTTTTGGCATTTCTGTTTACAGGCTAACGGAAGTGCTAAAAGAGTGGGAGGGGATCATAAAACCACTTCCCCGACTATACCCATCTCTAAAATCCCTGCTTTTTATCCTAGTTCTACTAAAGGCAGCTCCCAGTCTGATGTAACTAATCCCATTAACCCGTCCTCCTCTTCCCCTTCTTCCTCCGCCTCCTCCTCTGTGACAAAGTCCTCCATCCTGTCCTCTCACAACCCTCGTTCCCTCCCCTCCTCCCACATCCCCTCCCTGTCTAACGGTTCCCTCAAACTCCCCCCACCCTCACAGCACACAGGTAAAACTCTTTCGTTTTCCTCACAGACTCAGAACGGTCGAGTGCCCTCCTCCTCCTCCTCCTCCTCTTCATTCTCCTCCACTTCCTCCTCCTCCTCCTCCCCCTCCCCTCTGTCGCCCACCCCTTTGGGCCAAGGTGGAAAGAGCATCCGCACCATACACACCCCCAGCTTCACCAGCTACAGGTCCCTCAACGGCAGCAACGGCAAATCCTGCATCCCTACCGCCACAACAGCTAAGGACACTACTTAGCTCCATTTCCGCCCCTCTGGGGGTTGGGGGGTAACTACCGCTGGTAGTTTGAGTCATGTTTCATTTAAAAGAGTACTGGTTTGTGTTTTTTAAAGTTGCTGTTTAAGTATTAAGCGATGCACTCCCCTCGTTCGTGTTTTTTTGACACTGGCATTCTCACACCGATGCTTTAATCGTCTTTGACTTCTCTCTCGGAGGTGTACCAGATACTCCAACTAAACGCTTTATAACTTTGTAGTGGACGTGGGAGGCTCTCACTGTGTTAAAAATATATATTTTTCTTGCTGTAGTTATGAATAGGGAATATAGAGTTGATGTACAATCACAGACCGTGTACAGATTGTGTTTTATTTTTTCATACCAGAGATTGAATAACCATAGTATATTTAATCCTCTATGTGTTTTACTTTGACAGCACAGCCCTTGTAAATGCCTTTTTTTATGAATGTGTACGCATATACAGACGTTTCAAAGTGGAACTCATCTCTACCTTTTCCTTTCTAAAAGTATTTTTACCCATAAGAACTGCATATTTGTTTTATAGAAAATAAAATTGCGAGTGAGACAAATTTTCTTTTTTTTTCTTTTTTTTTTTTTTTAGTGTGCCTAATTTGCCAAAGTTGTTCTAAAACAATTCACTTCAAGCCTAACGCAGA
>JBBMJM010000014.1:3162061-3175518 GCA_037832705.1 Centriscus cristatus | reverse complement strand
ACACACACACACACACACACACACACACACACACACACACACACACACACACACACACACACACACACACGTCTTTCAAGCCTAAATCGATCACTGTTAGTAAATATACCATTAGTATTACAGAAAATTCACAGATCTGCATTGTTTTATTGTTGCTGAACTAAACTCCAGTTTATCTATTCGATCCTTGTTCTCCTCAAAAATCTCATCCAGCGAACAATTTTCACTGCCGAATCCTTTTCACTTCTTCCAGGAGACATGGGAGAGGACACCCCCCTCCCGTCTGTTAATTGGTATGATCCAATGAGATAAATGAAGCACAGGTGAGCTGCTGGTTGTAGGTCAATGAGTGTCCTGCCCCCTTTAATTTACATTTTGTCTTTGGCCACGACACCACATCTGACATCTGACTGTTATTAAAGATGGGAGAGAGGCTGCAAAGTCAAAAAAGCTACATTTGCTCTTTCTTTGATTGTAAAGCTAAGTTCAGTAAGTCATGGAAGCTGGAGGCTCACCTTTGCAAACACACAGGATTGGTAAGTGGTGGACGTACTTGACGTGAGAAGGTGATGTGGTGATGGGCTGTTGTGATGTTCCTCCGTCCCAGAAACCATTCTCCTGTGAAAACTGCGACAAGAGCTTTTGCACTCGCCATCAGCTCGCTCGACATGAGCTCAGTCACAGTGGAGAAAAACCTCACAAGTAAGCTGCTCCGGCTCTTCAAGCAGGCAATATCATCTGTCGTTCACTGTGGAAAAAAAAAAAAAAAAAAGACGCTGAGACAATGCAAAATATTAAGTCAATGTGATGCAATAGATTGACTTCTGTCTGTTATTTACCTTTGACTAAGGTCAATGAGGAAAGCTGCGTAAACATGAGCATCACTTTGACTTGATGTTTTGCATTTTCAGTGCATTTTTTTTTTGTTCAGTCTACTTTCACCCACTGTGGTCCCCAGGTGTCTGGCTGATGGATGCTCTGAGGCCTTTGTCACAAACACCAGCATGAAGAACCACATGGCTCGAGTCCATCAGCACCAGGAGAGGCGATATAAAGTACTTGTCTTTTTTTTTCTTTTTCTTTTTGCACTGGTCATGCTCAGCTCGCCTCAGTGCGTACTTCCTGTTTTCCAGTGTGACCATCAGGGCTGTGGGAAGGATTTCAGCAAGCGCTTCCAACTGAAGGCCCATACGTGTGAGCACCAGCCGCTGTTGCCTTTTCAGTGAGTGGCTGCACATTCAGTCTGGACATAAATGGAACGTGTCCCGAGGCGCAAAATCTAAACTGGAGCTTCCTCATTCAGTTGCATCTTCAAAGGTTGCTCGAAAGCATTTCCCTCCCGTGGAAAACTGAAGCACCACGAGAACGTGCATAAAGGTCAGTGGATGCACGTTCTAGTCCCTTGACATCGTTTAATTGTCATTTTGAGACGTTCCCTCCCTGTGGCAGGTTACCCCTGTGAGGAGGAAATGTGCCCTTTCTTGGGGAAGACCTGGACAGAGTACCAGAAGCACAGGAAGGAGCATAAAGGTAAGATTGTAACGTCTTGTTTCCAACGTGTGTCGCAAACGTCCCGATCGTCTGTTCTCAGCCAAGCTGCTGTGCAGCACGTGCAAGAGGCAGTTTAACAACGGCTGGTTCCTGCGCCAACATGAGTGGCACGTGCACTCGGGGGAGAAGATGAAGTTTGTGTGCCCCAAGAAGGGCTGTGAGAAAATGTTCACTCGTGGCTTCAACTTGGAGAGTCATATTCTTGGAGACCACGAGGGAAAGAAACCCTTCAGCTGCGCAGTCGCCGGCTGTGGGAAGCGCTTCGCCATGAAGGTAAAGACTGTGGAATGTGTTTCAGATCCATGCTGAGATGATGTCTCCATCTCTGGAGGTTCACCTCGGCCCACAATGCATCTGGATTAGTGACTCCCAGACCTCATTTCTCTGCTGATAACCCCTCTTGTTATTCAGGAGAGCCTGTGGCGACATGGAGTAGTTCATGACCCAGCAAAGAAGAAGCTGATGGTAACACTTTCTCCTCAAACTTCTTGTTTCATTTAAAAAGAAGAAAACATGTTTTGAAACCTTCCCCTCCCCATCTGTCGTCCCTAGAAACTGCGTCCAAAGAAGAATCAGCCTTGGCGTTTCGCACAACGTGCCAGACGGGCAGCTGCGGCCAATCAAGCGGAGAGCCAGAAGCTTGCTGCAAGGCTGCGCAAAACCAGTCTGGAGGAGACCAAATCATGAGGCTGTTGATTGGTCGTGAAACACAATATTTCAGTTGATTTACTTTAAGTGTGAAATAAAGCCTCGTTACTTCAGCACTCGATGGTGCGGAGTTGATGAACGCGAAGCCCGACGTGAAAGCACCAGCCGTAGTTCTTTGCAGGAAATGTTTATTAAAACAAACAGAACACATTCACACATGTATAAAAGTCCAGCTGCTGGGGCAGCTGGTTGTCATGGTGATGGGGCCAAAAGAGCAGCCAGACGACACACTAACACTCTTGATGGCAGGTTCTAATAAGGCCTCAGGTAGATCCAGCGCTGAAATGCGATAACGGGTAATGATCCTAGATGACAGAGGATCCGAGGCTCAACGGTACATCCGCCGGAAAACAGCTTGGATTCTGCAACTGCCCGGTGAGGTGAGCACAGATCGCCTGGAGCAGGGGCCAGATCACTGCCCCGCAGGAGTGAAGACATGACCATACGAACACAGCAGTGTGGGTGTGGGCGCAGTCTGTCGAGTCTCGTCGTACAATCTGGACCAGTGAGGACCTGCTGGCTCTACTACGCTTCTGAATGATTTTGGTCCTGGATTAAACCCAACATGGAGAGATGTACCAGTTCGCTCTGGCCAAGGTCGCAGCCGATATAGAACATTCTGGGTCTGCGGGGTGCGTAGAATCCGACCTAGCTATACCAGGCTGCCGGGCCACGAGACGACCGTGAGGGCCACCCGGCTCCGCTGTTCCTTCAGCATGGGCACCAGGGCCGAGTGGCTCATCCCCGCTGTCGACAGGCCGTTCACTGCCACGATCATGTCACCACACCTGCAAAGACAAGTCGGAAAGAGTGACATGCCGACCGGGCTGATGCTTCTGTCAATAAAACCTGAAAAAACGTCACCATTTGCCTGAAGATGTGAATCATATCAGGGATTTTTTCCTCCCGAAAGAAGCCGCAGACTCACATGAAGAACACCTGATCACTCACTTGAGGCGCCCGTCGTAGTACGCAGGCGTGCCCAGGACAATGGTCTTGATGAAGAATGCCTGGTTGCCGTGGGTTTCCTCGTATCCCCCAACGATACTGAAGCCCCAGCTGCCCGGGTGGCTCCTCCGCAGAACAATCTCATGACTACTGTACAAATAGCTGCAAGAAAAAAACGCAGAGAGTTAACCCTTTGACTTATGGACGCTTTCATTTCTGATTTCCGATTCTGATTTCATGTTCCCGATCCGTTTCTTTTGTTAGTGTGTCAGAGTATGAAGCACTTTTCCATCACTATACCACCCTAAAATGTCATGACTGCCGGCCTCTGATTGGTCACTGAAGAGAGACGGACGTCCCAATGATCAACCGCCATCTTTATTGTTCGTGTCAGACGTTTTGGTGGTGAGAACGTCAGAGCGACCCGCAGCAAGAAAGCAGATCAGGAGTTTCAAGTGAGTTACGTCCTGCTTGCTCGTAGCTTCTCGGTCACTCTTATCTCACTTTGTGACAAAACTCGAACGAGCAAGTTGCACCATCGCCTCCGATGTGTCTCGGTCATTTCACGCAGCGGTTGCTGTGACAACCCCATTCATGTCAAGGCGGTACTGAATTGCAACAGACACCGACGTGTCTGGAACCAAGCGTGTACTGGTATTCAGTACATCACCAGTGGGCGGAGTCTAGCTCACTTCACGTCCTCTACACACTCCGTCTATAAGCTCCACCCACATCCTAGATCGGCCTCTGATTCCTCTTCTCCTCATGGGTTCATCTAGCTGAGCACCCCCATCGGTTCTTCAGAATGCAGTTTGTCCCACTGGTTCATGCTTCAATCATTCCTCAAACATTTCTTAAACCAGGAATCGCTGCATGTCACTAACTCCTTCTCTCTCCTGGAGGGTTGGTGCCATCCAACCAATCTGGGCCTGATGATCCTGGGACGATGGACTGCCCCCACCCCCCAACTCCACGGGTTGGGGCGGATATCGGGACAATTGTAAGGGTGATGTTGGTCAATACAAATATAAACATATTGAATTGAACAGCAACACTGCATCCAGATCTCCAGGCCTCACCTGGGCAAACCCAACCACATGACCCACGAGGGCGACCAGTTGGCGTCGAAGTCGCTGTCGTGAGTGTGAGACAGCAGCTGGTCATGTTCGTGCTCCTCCACCATGCTGACCTCCAGCACCCGAAGCTGGACTGTGGGAGAAGCAGCGCTGGCCTTCAGGGTGCCCACCGCCTCACTGTGGCTCAGGTAAGTCAGGTCCTGCCCGTTGATACTCAGCAGGACGTCACCTGCAGGAGGGAGGGCGGGTTCCGCTGTGACATGTCTGATTGGCCCGGACGCTCCCGTCACTGTCGTTGATCGGGCAGCGCTCACCTCGCTTGATTCGCCCGTCCCGAGACAAGCAGCCGTGCGGCTGCACGCTCGTCACAAAGATGGGCAACTCCCCGCTCTTGCTGCCCCGGCCGCCGGCGACAGTCATGCCCAGGGACTCATGGGGTTCTTTCTTCACTGTGATGTGTTTCTCCTTACAGGACACACACTGGGACAGATCCTGCCAATAAACCCACAGAGGCAACTTACAGCAAAGGATTCCTACTTCCATCAATAGCTATGTACAGCCAGCATAATGCTAACTTTTAGCTCAGCTCCAAAAAAAACACACGTGTGTCCCTACTCACTCTGTGGGTGCTGGTGCGTGAGAGGTGTACGGGCACAGGACTCGGAGTGGAGCTGTGGTTAGGCAGGAAGTGATCAAGGCAGTAGAGGTCTCGTGTGGAGCTTGTTTTTGTCGGAGGAGGGGGAGTCGGTTTGCTGGGTCGGCCGATGAGCAGGTGAACTCGCTCGCCGCTGGCCTGAAAGGTGTGAGGTGTTCGTTTGGGTTTGGAGCAAACACACGCGCTGTGAATGGTTGCATGAACATCACCTGTATGATCTGCGCCGCCTGCTCTGGGGTGCCGTGGCGGAGGTCCTGGTCGTTTACGGCCAAAACCCGGTCGTTGCCGCGCAGCCTGCCGTCCTTCGCGGCCAGTCCTCCCTCCAGCAGATCCAACACGAACACCCCTGACTCATCTGTCCGCCGCACCAGCTTAATACCGAGCTGCTCCGTGGAGTCCCGCTTGTGCAGGGTGATTCTCTGCGTGGCGGGGCTCGGTGGGGTGCCCTCGGGAGTGGAGCAGGGCACGTGGGGCGCTGCTGGGGTGGAGGAGGAGGAGGAAGAGGAGGGAGGTGCCCGGGAGGCGCAGCGGCGCTCCCTGAGCACTGTCAGCTGCAGGGTGGTGCAGGGGCGAGCCAGGGTCGAGCGGGCGAAACTGTGCGGCACGTTACTAATGTCCACATTGTTGACCTTTGAGAAAGGAGGTGTCAGAGGCAAAGAGTCAGCGGGCCGCAGGCTGCAAACAGTGGGAACCTGTTCACACGGGTCCACATGACACATACAGAGCAGAACCCTCGTTCACTGACAACAGTTCTATGAATTTATTTATTAGATATCAGCTCCATCTAGTCAGAGGTGCACGATACAGAATGGGATGTTCCAGGGTCGGCTTTTAAATCAAATCAAGTTATTAAGGTCATGTCAATACTGAGCTCAGATACACTGATGCTCATGTTTCTGCTCGAATCATGTATCAAGGGATTATTTGGCCCCAGAGCAAAAAACTGAAAATCAGAATTTGATTTTGGAAAATTCCAGTTAGGATATTGAGAAATTGGGGGAAAATACAACATAGATATTGAAAGAAACACAACGGACCTCAGAAAGTTAAACAAATAATAACATTTGCACAATTTTACTAATTCATTTATTCTCCGTTCCTTTATTCTCTTCACAGTTCTTAATTCCATGGCAACGTTGTTTTTCTCTCTTCTGTCTCAAAAGGTTTTAGTATGGACGCCCCTCTCTTTTTATGATACAAATACAGTGATTTGACCCGATGTCACTCACCTGTAGAATCTGGTCGCCCGCCAGCAGCCGTCCGTCTCGTGCGATAACGCCGTCTCGGTACACTTCCTGGATCACGATGTTAATGAGAGGCGTTTCATTTCCACCCACGATGCTGATGCCCAACTCGACGTACGGGTTGGCGCGGTGGACCTCTATGGCAGTTATCTCTCCTTCAGGAAGGGACGGCAACTTCACGCAGCCTAATGGACACAAATCACGTTACACAGCGCCACTTCCTTCCCACCGTTTTCACATGACGGCGCCATGATGTGATTACACAGCAGCCTGCGATTGCTACTCAATATTTTATATCTCTGGCATTCATATATACTAAATGAATGTCATACCCTCCTCCGCCGAGAGAGGCGGGGACTCTGGGCAGTCCCAGCCAGAGGAGGTGGAGCTGACAGAGCGGAGAAGGTGAATGCAGGGATTGCTGAGGGGACGCTTCACCCTGGGGATGACACACTCCACCCCGACCACACCTGGATGAGATCAGATTCGATAGAACTTCATTAATCCCTTAGGGATTCCCTCAGGAAACTGAAGGTGACAGAAGAGCACATGGCCAATATTCAAGAATATCGCCAAGTACTGTATTGTATATCAAATACAGGTCAATAAATACAAATGTTTTCAGCAAAATCAATTCAAAAAAATGTTTGGAAATAGATTCAACAGACACCGATGGATGGATACCTCAAGTGTTTTGAACGTAAATGATAAATGACTTTAAACAGCAGTAGCATTGAATTCCAGAAGCAGTTGCTGTGTGAGTCAGTGCGACAAAAGACCACACACCACCATGTTCGCTGACGGACTCACTGTCTTCCTCTGTGCTCTCCTCGAAGGCGGGGTTGTCCAGACCTGCATTGTCGGTCCACGTGGGTCCGCTGCTGCAGGTGTTGTTGTGTCCGGAGGGGGGCGAGGGCGTGGCGTCCCTGAGCTCTGTCTGAGGGGAGCGTGGCGATCTAGGAGGGCTGGTCACCATCGCTCGGTCGTCCCCGCTCTCGCTGCGAGGACCGTCCACGCTGGTCTGCTGGCACCGCGTCCCGGGACACCTTTCACCAAGCAACAGGCGTCAGTTTGTTAGTCCATCTGACATGTAAAGAAAATTAAGTCCAGCGTGAGTTATTTTGGACATGACCATCAACACGTTTCTCAACTTGCTTTTCATCCCACAGAAGAAATCAACATTTCTCTTATGTCGTTTTTTTCTTATAGATGCGACTTGCATGTCACTATCTTTACCAGTTCATCTTTTGAGGATTTTCCTACATTTATTAATACTTAAAAATGTAGAAACAAAGAACGTCACGGCTCTGCAGATGGCTGTGAAGGCCTTGGTCCATTACTTTTCCAATGCAGTTGAATTTGACCTCAGCTGAGTGTCAGGGGTTGTAAATGGAACACATGCTGCATGTGGGGTTACCAGATGTGGGGCAAGGACTGTTTGTGTGGGACAATGTGGGACACTAATGCATCGTCTAAAATAACCATTTCTACTCTCTCTGACCTGTATGACTGCACAGTGCTGCACAGCGACCGGAACGATTTGTAGAGAAAACATAAGCATACGATGGGTGATTTGTGAGGGGGACATTATGTCGATCTTGCCGTAGTTGCTATGGCGACGAGATCCGCTCACGTTCAATCGGTTGAAGCAAACAGAAAAACGCGTAGTCTGTGTGTCACTTACAGAAGCATGAATCCATTATCATTACTATTGTAATAAAAGCAACAATGCACCACCTACAGTTGGAGGAGGCGGCGACTCAGCAGTCAATGGAACGAAAAGAAATAGGCCGACAGGTTAAAGGGATCAATGTGATGTCATCACTGATATCAACTGACATGGATAGACAATGTGACGGTGAATTATTTAAGGACATCGTCCCCCTGTGGGGAAAACATCCATTAAAACAAGACAGCAGATATTATCAGACACCATTCATGGATCTTGTAATATTCAGCACATAAAATACTCGCAGGGACGTTCTCTGTCCTCAGGGGCGTCTGTCTCGAGAAGTTTTCATTCAAGGTCGTGGACGAGTCGTTTCTGAAATCTACGCACCCGTTATTTTTGTTCACAGAGGAGTTTCAGAGGAGCGATCCATCTCTCTGTCCTTTCGCTGCGTCTCCCTGCTCCCGCTGAGACTGAGGCACCATCAGTGATCAGATCAATCATCCCACCGAAGAACGCTCCGGCCCGTCGCTCTCATCGTCTAATCTACGGTTCAGTGTCCCTCGGCTAATCTACACCGCTGACGGACAAAGGCGCCCGGTGGCAGCTGACTCTTGACTACTGTTACAAACTTAGACCTAAGTCGGAGGGCAGGGTCGGGGAAAGTCAAGCCCACGTGGTCCAGAGCTTAATCTTCAAATCAAAGAATGTCACGTTAGCCCTCGCCGTGACCTTGTTTCAACCATCCCCAAACATCTTCCCTCTGTTCCTCCAAAACATGACGTGACCGAATGAAAACGTCCTGGTTGGTCGCCTGCAGAATATAAAGAACTGCATCTATTTTGGATTCGTTAAGCCAGACTATGGATGAGATAATCCGTTTGTCCTCTTAAAAAAGAAAAGTTGATCTTAAAAGCATTAAAACGAATTATTCACACTCAGGTGTTCAGCTGACACTTAATCCAGTATAACTCCTCTCTAATCACGCTGCCGTTCCGATATGTTTTACAATCTCCCCCAGGGCCTCGGTGGGCTCCTCTCCGAGGCGTAAACTTGAGACACTACGTCAGGGGTCTCCCGTAAAAACCAGCTGACTCAGAAGAGCGTCCATCGGCTTGTTAGTGTGAGCTTAATGAAAATCCACTTAACGTGACCGAGGTGGTCACTGGGAAATCGCTACACTATCAACAGTCAAACCACCAGCAGATGGTTGCTTAGCAACAGTCTAAGGTGTCCATGCATGTAGGGCAACATTCACCGCAACCAATACGCCCGACTTAAACACACTTCACCTCCGATACGTCCGTGTTTTCACTCATTTACAAGTGATTTGGACCAGGCGAACTGACATACACATGTATATACAAGGACGGAACATTCAGAGGGAGATAAAACACCGTGCCCACTGAGTCCTACTCACCACAAGCCGGGGTTGCCCTTGGCTGTCTCACAGAAGAAATGGTTAAAAAGATCTCTGGTGTTGAAGTTGCTCAGCATGATGGCAGAATGAGAACCTGGACCTTCTGGTCAGTCAACCCATGACTGTGGTAGGGAACCACTAATCCCTCATCACATGACCCACACACCAGTAATCCCCTCAGGGGCTCACAGCACCTGGTCCAAACAGGCAAAAAGACACTTTGGGGCTGGATGGCAATCGTGAAGATGATGGCGGGTGAGTCTACACGTTGTGGGCGAGATCTGAAACATCGGGGAGGTTTGTGATGTGAGTGACTGAAGTCATTTGAGTTGTTGTCGTGGTTATTATTCATTCATTCATCATCCATGATGAGTCACCACTTCACTGCAGGGCCACATGAAAGACAACTTTATCAGGCTTTTGGAGGTGAGCCGGAGTACACGGAGAGGATCAACCCAGACATGCAAAGTCCACAGAGAAAGACCCCTTGGCCAGGAATACTCGGTCAAAAGAAACACACCTGATATATATATATAGCCACATGATGGGTATTCTTTCATTTTGGATGCGAGGCGTATGGGTTACCTGTGTTTGAGGTGTGCCTCCAGGTCACAACGCGGCATGCTGAGGGAGCAGACGGGGGTCAAAGGGCACGACACAGACAGCTTGTCCAGCAGCTTGTGAACCAGGATGCTGGACCTGCGGCAGGCCGGCAGCTGAAGCCGCGTCCTGTCCAGTGGACAAAAGTCTCTCTCCTGGAGGAAGCTACGCAGGCAGCGTGCGCAGAAGGTGTGGCCGCAGGGCGTGTCGAGCGGCTGCACCAGCGGCTGCAGGCAGATGTGGCACACCAGGTCGTCGTCCACTTCCAGACGGTAGTTGTACAGATGGTTCTCCCAGCTGCGGTGGATCTGGCCACACTCGGAACACAGAGCCTCCAGGGAGGGCTCCAACGGCCCCGCTACGCCCACCTCGCAGCCCGGGCTGCCCATCTCTCCTCCTTCTACGCAACTCAGCTTTGGCACAAACGACTCCAGTGGGACTGCGGTGTTGGGAAGGGGCACGCACACTCCTATCCCATAAGCATCACAGGGTGAACAGGTTGACGAGAGCACAAATGCCCCCCGGTGTCTGATGGCGCATCACCCTACATGTCAGAGGGGAGACAAAGAGGGTTAACCCTTTATTCAATCACGTTTCTATCTGGGTGCATCTCATTGAATTAGAACGTCATCAAAGTTTTTCAGTCAACTGATTCAAAAAGTGCAACATCTTCACATGTAGATTCATCACACGCAGACGGACATGATTTTTTTTTTTTTTTTACAGTGTATAAAGGGTCAAACAGCTGTTGTAGTTCAACAAGTGGCTCTTTTTGCATGCACTCATATAACAGGCAAACACTCTGCCCATAGGCCCGTGAGTGTCTGAGATGGCATGAGATGGCGAAAGGCAACGGTGTGTGTGTGTGTGTGTGTGTGTGTGTGTGTGTGTGTGTGTGCATGCGCGTGTGTACGAGTGTGCCGAGATTATGTATTGCTGCTCCTGTCCACTAATCTGACAGTATAATCTCTCTTTTACTCTCGCCTGCTGCAATCTTCCAATTCCCCACAGAGGGAATTATCTGGGATTGAGGCAGAGAGAGGACACAGATCAGAGCAAGTGGGATTGGGAAAGCAACAGAGAGGGAAAGATGTGCCAGTGAGAGGTAGAGGGATGGAGAGGAGATGGAGAGAGAAGGGAACACGGGGGCACGGAGGAGATTAATGGGGTGTCAAGATGGCATACAAGGAAATGAAAGAGCAGATGGCTGACTTTCTCTGGTAGTTCCGTCTGGGAGAGACGCTCAGTCTCCTCTGCAACGAGAAGAGAACATGCCTAAAGCAAAGTCTCGAAATATATCACTCGACAATGGCTCCCGAGAGTTAATGCACTGTACAAGCCTCTCCCATCCAGAGCCGGGCAGCAGCTCTATTAGCTGTGTGCCTCTGGGCCCCGCGCTATCAGCGGACGGCAGAGGGCGTGCCTCAGCTCGCCGCCAAAC
Source organism: Centriscus cristatus (assembly GCA_037832705.1). Classification (NCBI taxonomy): domain Eukaryota; kingdom Metazoa; phylum Chordata; class Actinopteri; order Syngnathiformes; family Centriscidae; genus Centriscus; species Centriscus cristatus. The sequence continues at coordinate 3,164,206 of JBBMJM010000014.1, read as the reverse complement.
CACACTGACTACCTGCCTCTGTTCCACAGAGGGTCTGCTCCTGTCTCCATGGCGACCTGGAGCCTGTTCTGTTCAGTGGGGCTTGACATTCAGAGTGTAGCTGGAGAAGGATGCAGAGGAGCCACACAACAGATCTCTCACGAGGATGCTCTGCTCCTCCTTGGTTCAGCCTTGTCAGACAGCGCAGACAATGATGATCAGAGCCCCCTCGCTTCTATTTTTTGCTGCTTTTTTTTTTTCATTTCATCTCCTTGGTTACCAGAGTCTGTGTCAACCTGTCTCTCCTGTCTCCTTGGCTACCGGTCCGGTGGTTATTTATTTCAGCCTCCTTTAAGTACATGCTGCTTGTCTCTATGTGACTGGCTGCTTCTGTCTCTATCCCGCAGCTGGACATGAATTAATCATGAGGACACAAGGCTTCTCTGTTCCTATAACAAAGCTGTGACATCACCACATCACACACTCACACACGTATGCACTGACTTGTAGACATACAAGCACAAGTCCACAAAAGCAAACACACACACACACACACACAGCAGGCACACACACACACACACACACACACACACACAGCAGGCACAGGGGCTTTTTAGGTAGCAGATCCTGCAAATAGTCTTTATCAATAAGTAACGTCTTTTCACTGTGGTAGCAGTTTGGTCCTGGCCCTGAAAAGCACTTAATCTATTTTAAACATCCGTGGACTCTTGTTCACAAGTCTCTTTTAATCCTAGTTTGTGTGAGTCCACCGCCATGCAGTTGTTGTCATTGCTTTCTACATTCATAAATAAGTCTTGGCCCTACACATGTCCAGACTGATTTTTGCTTTTTTTTTTTCCCCAAGAGGTGTCAATCTAATCTTACAACAAACCATTAACTCTCTGGCATGCACAAGTAGCATTTTCAGATAAAAGGAGATGATGTTTTGGCTACAGAATTAAAATCTCAGGTCGGCTTAACCTACATTTTTTATAAACCGCTCTCACAGTCTCTTATCTTAAAAAAAAAAAAAAAAAAAAAAAAAAAATCCCTAAAAGCTGGTGTCGACTTGCAAGAACAGGCCTGCTGCTGTTTTGCGTGCTTGGTTGCACAGTCACAGAGGCATTTAGTGACAGCAAACACATGAAATTGCACGTTTTTTTCCCCGCTGTCATTGTCCTAATTTACATTGGCAGCCCATCAGCTGCAGTGTCATGATCTGCGACCAGCCGAACACTGAACACCTGATCTGGGAAGAGCATTTTAAAGCCATTCCCCTGCATCCGCCTGACTCCATCCGACCCTCCACAATCGGCGGAGACAGGACAGGACAATGGCAACATCACCGCAAAGACACCACACAGTGACACTGGAGATGTGGAGGTACATTGTGTGTACAGATGTGGTGTTACCTGATCCAGCTGTTCCTCCGATGACGAGCACTCTGGCCCCATAAAGGGGGAACAATATTTGCGGTGGGACGTCAATCACGCATTCTCCGCAACGCACGGCTCTGCAACCCCGCACGAAAACGCCCCCGTGCCTTTGGCGGTGCAGACCCCGCCCACAAGTGTCCATCAACGTGAATAGGCGGGGCCATCAGCCGTCAATCCAGAAAGGGGGGTGGCTACCAATTGCCTGCTCAGAATAAGGACAAGGGGTCCTTTTAAATTTTGATTGTAGGTTCATTAAGGCTGTTGCATGAGTATGAGCCTTTCACGTAGGAATTTAATGCTATTGCATGAGTATGAGCCTTTAATGTAGGAATATTTTATCCTACACATACTCGCCATTAATATGACATTAATTCAGAATGATGCATATGGCAAACCAGGCAGTAATGTTGCCTTCATCTCGTGAAACGTAGTCATCATCTGCAGCCATTCTCTAATTATTAATTTATCACCATCATGACGATGGAGACATAAACAGTGGTGATTAAAGCTCATTTGGCTTAAAGTGCCTTTTTGTTTTTACTTCAGTAGCATCGTTTGTTTTGTGTGGGTTTACTTCACATAGTTACAACAGCCTACAAGAACCTCAATAGTGAATATTATGGATAATATACTATAAAACTGGAGTATGTGTCCATCAGAAGGACCATATAATACAGTAATAATTTATTTTCAGTGTGGACAGAAAACAGAAAGCAAATTCAAATTGCAC
>JBBMJM010000014.1:3077607-3088752 GCA_037832705.1 Centriscus cristatus | reverse complement strand
ACTTCATTTTGGGCTTTAGGATTTGGGATTTAAGACATCATGTTGGACTTATAATTTATTGATTTTGAGGGCATTTTTTGTTTATGTAGTTTTGTGTGTGTATGATATGATTAAAAAAATGACAAATAAGATTCTCTCTCTACATTAAAAGCTGTAGTTACTGTAGTTGAACTGGTATTTTAATGCTCTGCAGCAGATCACTAATTGCATTAAATATGTTATCTTACAGGCTTGTGCTGTCTGCCTTTTATAAACAAAGGCTGACAGATCATGCCCTAAACCAGTGACCCTGCTGTGAGCATATGCACTAATGCAAGGTCACACTGGAGACTGGCCACATGAGGAGAAAACAGCAACCTATTTTCCTGATGAGCCATACGCTGACACAAACCGATGTAGACTAAATGCTCAATAAAATGTTTCTCCCCCTTTTTTTTCCACTTACAGCTCTAATAAGTGGTACTACTATACAATACAGATCCCTTTGTGTGACGTTTATATGTCAATAGAGAGACATCACTGCCACGGATCTCAACGTCAACACAGCCAAGCATTCACATAACATCTCCTTCCCAACGTGTCAAAATGTTCATATTACACCTATTTGTTGTTGTTGTTGTGTGTTTTATGTATTTTATTCTGTAAGTATTATTATAACCAGAAGCATATGATAATTATAATAACTGATAATCAGTGGTCAGTGTATTTTATGTGGCCGGAAAGGTAAAAGTCCATTGCTGTAAAATATGAAGACAACTGAGGAAGGCGCTGATTGGTCTGAGGATGAGGGTGGGGTGAAGGGTGATGCCAGGGTGCCACGAGGGGGTTTTGGTGATTATGAGGAGTTGGGGGGTGGGCTAGGGGTAGAAAAGGCTTGACAAATAGACATTTCCCCTCATCCTCTGCTTGCCCTTTGTCATGCACCCATCCTCACCTCCAGAGCTGTCACTTGCTTGTCAGAACCAATCAGAGGATACCATGCTGTCTGGCAGCCATGTACCAGCGTGGACAGGATGACATCAGATTTCTGGTGCTATGTGTCAAGGACCATATGAAAACAGATGTCCTCATTACTGGCTCGCTTGTCCTTTAAAAACATACACACAAATCAATGAGGATAGAAAGCTTTGGTTTGTTTATTTTTTTTTTTTAATCAAACAAGCAGACACAACGTTTTATAACTGAAAAGCAAATAAAATGTCAAAAGAAATGACAAATGTAAAGTGCCAAAGCAGCTAACTAAAGTCTAATAGCCCACTCACAGCGTGATAAAATAGTAACATGTCCAAGTCTGGTGTTTTGCATGTTTGAGGGCCTCCGAGATCCAGCATGACAAAAGTAACTTTATTGAATGGGACAGATCGCTGCTTGTCTGACTGACTTAATCTGTTTGATTGAGCAATGGGACGCCTTCGGCTTCACAAGTCCTTCAAAGGCCGCAGATTCTGCAAGTGTGAAAAAAAGAGGGAGGGGAAAAAGGAAAAGAGAAAAAAAAAACCCACATACGACTCCAATAGGCGCGCGCACACACACGCGTGGGCACACACGCACACGCACACACACATTTATTTACTTTAAATAAAGCTGGAAAAAATAATTATATTAAAATGTGTCATATCAATTCTTTCAATGTAGATCATCAAGAAAGCCAGACCCAAAAACCTGTTAGTCTGATTCAACCTCCACGTTTGCAATAGAAGGTCTCTGGACTCTATTGTTGTTTTTATTGTTCTCTTTTCTGTGTCAGAGTGACGCCATATCTTCATTCTGCTGTTTGAATTGTAGAGCTTTCGGAGTCACACTCACTCACTGCCGGATCTTGGATCTTGCAGCAGTGACACAATAACGGTGATGACACTTTCTTGATGACTGGTTGTGTGTGTGTGTGTGTGTGTGTGTGTATCATGGCTGTTTTTAAAGCAATGGAGGGAACACACTTAGGAATAATCCATGCAGATAAATTTGTACATTTGCAGATGTGCTTTCAAATGATTTTCATTTCCAATAAGATAACTAGATGCAAACTTTTTCTTCACCAATCTCATATTCAAGATTAAAACTTGCCTCTGTATCAACATATACAGGAAATACAGTCGCAATGCATCATCCTGAGCATCATGTAGTTATACTCATTTGTGATATTATTGACTGCTCATAATGATTGAAGTTATTCCTGAGGGAGGATGATGAGACCAGATGTTCTTACCTGAAGTTTCTCTCCGTCAGTCCAGTTACCATGACCTGCATGACCTTGGCAAACCTTCTCATTCCTTTCTTCATTTGCATATCATCGTTTCATGCCCAAGCTCATCTTCAATCATCACATTTGTTACCATACCACCAACGCCCTTTCAGGTCATCAAGCTCTAACAAAGCCAGAAAGCCTGGAAAGTCTGTCAACTGTCAGCATCATTGATTAGCAGCAGTGTCTGCGTGGACGATGAGGCTTCACTGAAGGGCAGCGTTCAAAGAGTTTGTCCCCAACAATGACCACTGTGGCTGCAATTGTCCCCCGCTCCCAAAAGCGCAGCACATTACAGAGCCATACATTCATTTTCTCATGCTTCACGATCTTATTATGGGGATCTAACCCCCCACTCCACCCCTTCTTTTCAACCGGCGGCCCTCATACAAAGCAGACCACTGCTATCATTGTGCTTGATCAGAATTTTATTTAGAGCTCCATATGCTTCTCCAGCCGCCTCTCAAAGCTTGGTGTTGATGCTTGGCCTCTCTTGGCCTGTTAACCATTAAAAGAGGCGCCATTCTGTCACCGTGCAGCCCATTGTAGGCGTCGAGGTTAATAGACAAAAGTGAGGGATCATGAATGAGCGCTTGGCAGTCTATAGGGAGGTTTCCATCCAGACAAGTGCACAGAAACGCATCACTTGATGCAGTTCACACAGCTTTTTTTTATTTCAGAGAGAAAGGGGATTTCTGTGGTTACATCTAAGCAAAGCAAAGGAAGCTTTCATGGTAAGACCACAGGCACAGTCTCTCTCTCCTTCTGATCACCACAAAATGTAAAGAATTAGGCAAGTTCCTGGCCAGTGTGAGCAACCAAGCAGACATGTGAGACCACTGGAAGGAACTGGGAGATATACCTCACAGCTAACAGCAAGCTCCAACAGCACCCAGGGGCCACCTCCCAACACGCTTTTCCCATCAAAGTAGCCAAATCTGTGTTTGTCCGTCTCCAGGTCTCCCCTTAGTGACAATTTGTCCACATCAGAGAGCCATCATTCCTAACAAGACCTGACTTGTGACACACAGATTGGGAGGGGTTGGGCATGGGCAGTGTTAGCACGGGGTGCCTGCCTGCCCTGGGGCTACAGAAAAACGCCATGCTCAGACTGTCGTGTGAGGGAAGACAACTTCTCTCTGCTTTTCCACCATAAGCTTCACCAGCCCACATCCTGCTTCCTTTGCAACAGAGGGGGGTATAATGAGGTCAATAAATCAAGTGGTTTAAGTACATTGGTTTTGGGTATTTAACAGAAATGAGGCTTCACAGTGGGCTGTTATTGTTTGTTTTTACTTTTAGAGCACACGGTGCAGTCTCTATGTTACATCATTCATGGGAAGAGGAGCTCCTTACCAAGCATCGTGTGAGAACAGACCTTTCAGACCTCATGCATGCAACTGTGTTCATGTTAAATATATGAGCAAAGCCAGATACAATGGTCTTCTGGTGGCTATTTCCTGGACAACAGTCGAATGAGAATGAATGGCCCACTTTGTTTGTCATACTGGTATTATACTGCCAACATATGGAGGTCGAACGCCAGATAATGTCAGGTAATATGAGACACACTTCACAGTGTCTTACACCCCCTCCTTACTCATGCCACATGGGTTGACCCCATATCCTAAAAAAATCACAGGCTCTCTGTTACGGTCAAGTGCATCAGCCAGGCAAATATATGCAATTAGGTCATGGCGGCCCGTGTGAGCCAAACATAGAACAACAGTCGATGTCGATACTAAATGAGAAAAAGCCTTTATCAGGAAAGAGGAGGGGAAAATGTCCAAGTGAATAACCTTCATAAAGACGACAGATGCATTAAACGTAATGGACGATAAGGGTATAATTATTACCTGAGCTGGGCCCACATTGACGACCTTTCGTTTTGAAATATGTCCTGCAACATTCCTGTTATGCTATAACTTTCTTTCTTGTTCATTGTTGACACTCTCCATTACAGAAAATTAAAACAATATTAAAGCTGATTTAAGTGCCAACCCTTTTTTTTTTTTTTTTTTTTTCGCTTTATGTGCAGCTCCACTTGTTCCCATCTTCCACGGTCCTGCAGGACCTCTCCTGACTGTTCTCACCTCCTTGGCCCTCATCCCTGGCTCAAGCGCCTGACAACCTCACCCACTGAGTTACAGATTGGCCAGTCGACAATGTCCCAGATCTTTATTCACCAGCACAATGCGGTCGCAGGCCGTACACTTCCCTCCTCTTTAACTGTCTCCACATCCATTCTTTCCATTCTCTCGTTTCTTTTCCCACTCATTTAATTTCCACAATCTCTCTCTCCAATTCGATCGTCGACAGCCCTCGGTTGGTATTTCTGGAACCCAGCGGGTCCAACAACAGCAACCTGCTGTATTCCTGTGCAGGGCAGCAAGCGAGGGGCGAGCCAGACCTCACAAAGCCACTGCCGAGCGAAACAATGGTCTTCTGCGCCATCATTCAAACCGGGGACACTCCGACAGCTGCCTCTGCCACGCACACACTGACAAACAGCCAGAAAAACAGATGGTTTGTGCATTCATGACCAGTTTAGTGGAAGCCCAAGAGTCATGCTCATTCAAGGGGAGTTTTTTTTTTTTTTTGGTCAGCTATCCCATAATAAAGCTTTTCAGTGTGGTAGAAAATTAGAAATGCATTTTAAAATTGTCACTTAATTATTGAGGTCATGCCAGCCCAATGTGGAAGCAAGGGAAGAGCCGAGGATCTGGCTTTGTGACACATGACTGATTTGAGAAGATTGCCTGCCTCCTTTCACTTTTTAAATCCTGCCAGCACATTAACATACATTAGTCAGCTGCTCCTGAAAATCAGTTGCATTCAATTTTGTGAGACAGCTCAGGAAAAATAGTTCATCATCTCAAAATGTGAACAGCGCTGGATGAGTATACCTTCATGATGTGATACTGCACTGAGATCCCTCAATAAACAGATTAGAATCTTTCACTTCACCACTGGACGCAGGGTTCCCTCAGGAAAACAAGGTGGTCTCTGTGTGCACGCAAAACTCCTTTCTGTTGTAACATCCAAAGACTAACAAATGCAACTGATGACTGGGACAGAATCATTCAAACGTTTGAGAATGTGGGATTTTGTATTCATTTTATTCTTTGTTAATGTGTAGATAAAGAGAAGGCATGCACAGGTATATAAGTCCAACTCAGGCACATTAATCGTGTTAAGTCATGTCATTAAAAAGAGCTTAGAGCTTGCATACAAGCAGTGAGGCGTGAACCAAACTGGGCCTTTGAGCATCATCATCAAGCTCTTGGCAACGCACCCCAAAAAGTCATTTTCAATTGCAAAGAGGAAGCATCCACCATGTTGCAACTATATCATTCACAATACTGTTCACACAAATTAGCCAAAGTGCCAGCAGAAGTGACACTGAGGCAACTAAGTTTGTTTGCGCCCCATATTAAAATTAGCTGCACATCTCTTTGCGCCTGCAGACAGACCCAAACAATGCAAGGAGTGCGTCTGAGCAGATATGAATTAAAGATAGCACCAAGCCATCGCACGTCTGTCTTTGCTTGGAAACCATCTGGACGTTCAATATTACATCCTTGTCTACACTTTTCACACAGATAAGGATCAGGGTTTTTTGTGACAGGTCTCCGTGATGCATCACACCCAGATGTGGTTGCTGACTGAACGCATTTGTTGAGGTCTCACTCTCTTTGAGAGCAGTCATGCGATGGCATTAAAAGAGAGAGAGAGAGAGAGAGAGAGACGAAGCTCTTTCAACTTGCTTTAAATATAACAGAGGCATGATGTTAAGCTATTAAGCTAAGCTGTAAAGTTTTACCTGTAAAAAAAAAGTTGTTTATAAAACGATAACAGTCAGCCTGTCAGACATATTAATAAACACATTTGTGGCATGAAACACATTTAAAATAAAATGAACTCAAACTGAAACATTAACCAGACAAAATCAGGGTTTGTAATGTGTTTGTGTAATGCATGTGCATTAAAGATCATTCCCATAAAGAGAAACAGCCTCTTCATTTGGGAGCTTACATGTTGTGATCCTAATAATTGTCATGTAAAATCAGTATCATTGCACTGGAGGAGTTTATCAAATTAGCATAATCATTGCTTTAATTAGCATATTTCCTCCGCCGTTATGTCTGTAGTATGAGCCATGGAGGATAACGCAAGAGACACCCGGCAGCACATTACACACAGCAGATTTAAGTCCATGCACTTTTAAGTAAGGAAGAGATCTACACATACTGTAAACAGGACATAGAATATCACACACACACACACACACACACACACACACACACACACACACACACACAGAGCTGCTCGTCCACTCCAAGGTGTCCATTTGGTTTGTTTTCACCTAAGCACTGCCCTCCTCTGACTATGAGAGGAAGTACATAACAACCCATTCTCCAAAGGATCTTCAGGATTAGTTTGATTACCGTGCAGTTGGTGGATGAGACAACCCCCCGACACACACACACCCCACGTCCAACCCATCCCACCCCAGCACGTTAACTTTTGGCAGCGCAGAGGACTCATCTCCTCAGAACATGACGTGGGAGGTGTTTAAAGATAGACACTGACAGAAATCTGCCAAAATCGCTGGTATTCCTACGACACAGGCGGTGATTTTGAAACAGATTTGATTTGACGGAATAAAGGTGACGCATGTGTGAATTTGGACAGAAAATAGCACTCACATTAATTTGATATAAGTTAAAGGTGGGTAGGAAAATAAGCTTGTTGCTATGTTACAAACAAAATTACCTTCCGGTAAAGAGTTTATATAATATCAGCTAGCAGCACAGACACATTTTTTTTCTTCTTTAAAATTCTGTGTGGGACATATTAAAACACACTCTCCATGACCATAAACACACTGGCACACACACACAAGCAGCAGCTGTGTGCTGGTCCTTCTCAAATTAAAATCTAAGAGTGAAACCGTGACCTGCAGACGATAGCCCCGACCTTCTGTCCCGGTGCTTCTCAAAGGATCCTCCCCCAACAAGGAGTGTCTGTTCATCCTCATCTAAAACTCTTGACTGAACAAGGACAAGAGCTGCCTGAAATCAATTTGAATATTAGCGTTGTCTGACAAGATGCCCAGTAAATGGCATGATTGTGGCATTGTCTGCCATGAGTGTTGGCATATTTTGATATTTGATTATTTACATGTACTGCAGCAACTAAGCTATTGAAGATACGAAGATGTATTCCATATATAGAGCTACAAAGCTCTAATAGCTGCAATAATTCTAATAGTCCATGCAAAGGTTGTGCAAAAATATTTTGCCCAGTCAATTCCTTAGTTGCAACATCAATAATCCATTCAGTCATTTTTAGATCTCTTAAATCTGATAAATATTACAAATTTTCCTGCTGTGGGACGAAGATTATCTTTTCTTAACATCAGATACAGCCCTGGCATCTTATATCCACTGGGTTTAAAAGGTGCTTACTGGGACACTGGTATTTTGACAAATACATGACGTTGTTTGTACTATTCATCATGTCGTGAATGTAAAAATAATCATCAGCTGCAGATGTGAACTGAATGTCACAGTTTACCCCCATTTACCCTCACATTTACACCTGAGCTGTCACGAATATGTTGAGGTAAGAGGAAGGGATCCAACAGCAGCAGGAAATGTAAAGACTCAAGACCAGAGTCGACTTGAAACCCTGTCTGTAAAGTGACCAAATGGCTGCTGCTTGGTTAGCGCTAAGCTCCACTTTGGGACCTTTGGTTCCCATATTTAATTAAAAACCCATCATCACTTCCGAGCACACTGAGCTGACCTCCAGCCCATCCAGATCTGCACCTCATAAATGGCATAAATTTAATGCAATCCATCGTTGTGCCAATTCTTAAACAGAATAATTTAAACGTCCCACCACTAGAATGTTGCAACTACATTCAATGTTTCAAGAATTTGTTCGCCGATATTATGTACTGGACTACGTGGCTTTTTTTTTTTTTTTTTGACAGGGCATTAATATTCCAACAGAGATGCTGCCAAAGCACCTTGAGCAGATGCACCCGGGCAAATTATTATGGCCTGAGTGAGGCAGCGGTGGGTGGAAACAGCACATGACTGAAACAAAATGAATGGCAGAGAAAAGGAAAAACCACAGGCATGGTCGACTCGTGACTGCTAGATAGGAATGAGTGGAAGGAAGAGAGTGAAGAAGAGGTGCTGTCCTTCACGTCCCAGCACGCGCTCTCCTTCACTGTTACTTCATCCAAGGCAGCCAGGCCCCAGCTCCCCTGGTAGAAACTAAGTGGCTTGCTGGCATATGGTGTAACCTCCATTTGAGTGCTAAAAGCTGGATATTGTTTTTGTGGAGCAGATGTTGGCGGGCATGGCAAAAGGCACAGCTGACTGGGCTGCACAGCTGGGAACGGTGTGTGACCCACATACAGGGGGAGCAGTGCTCAAACGAGACACACAACTTTAATGGAGAGACATGATATGTATCACCTTTACCGTCTGTACCTGCAGCTGCAGGCGAACCTTTATCTGTGCTTTGCCTTCTTCCTACTGCTACAGTATGTATATGATGTGACTGTGTGCTGATGTTCCGATTGTGTGTGCGTGTGTGTGTGCGTGTGTGGACATCTGCCTTAAATATTCAGAATAATAATCAGATTACCTATTTAACCAAATTATACGGAAGTGTCCTGCTGCCACCTCAGAAAAATAAAAAGCGTAGAATTATTGTCTGGTTAGTCAGAATAAGATAAGATAAGACAAGATAAACCTTTATTTGTCTCACAGTGGAGAAAGTTGTGGTTTACAGCAGCATCAAGACACATGTGAAAAAATAAAAGTACAATTAAATAAAAAGAAAAATATATTTAGAAATTAACTGTACACAGTACAGGATAATATATACATGCATACATAGCAATGGACCAACCTGCGTGCTGCAAATGCTTCTAATAACACATAACCATCATGCTTTAATCTGGAATTAAAGGAGGTTTCATGTCTGTTTCAGAGCTAATGAAAAACAAACAAGGACACTTAAGAGTCCTGACCGATTTCCCAAACCCAGAAGGGTCCCGATGCCAAAAGTGGACAAATGAAGATTACACTGAGATTATAATAAGGATGGCAAAGCCATTATCCAGTCTACTTTGACAAATGTTGTGCCTCTCCATGAGCAGATGGGACCTGGAGTTTGGATGGGGAAACAGACGTAGTATTCTTCACCCAGTTGGCTAGAAAAGACCAGAATAAACGGAATGCAGAGGTACAGCATGTTGTCGCACTGCCAAATAAGTTGCAGTTTAGACGCAAAGTAAGATTTTTGGGTGTGTTAAAAATAAAAATACATGGTAATTTGGAGTCATTTTATTTCCAGCTTGTTAACACCAGACGAGTTAAAATGCTGTATGTTGTAGGTGTGCGCCAAACAAATTGACAATTGATTTCAACAGGGCGAAAAAAGGTGTGATTTCCTGCGGTGGTAGCCTGTTAAGCAGAGGAGAGACACTATTTGCTTGTTTTCATGTCTGTTTGCCCTGTTGGTTTTCTCTATGTATACGTTCATGATGTCGTGGACGACACACGACACTGGCAAGTTCTGCAGACCTACATATTTCTATTGCCTGTGCCGAGTCAGATCACTGTCGTGTGGCCGTCTCCCCTTCAAAACAGTGTCATTTATGCTGGAAACTAATTGTAATAATTTCATTTTCCTTTTTGCCAAACAGTTTTATACTTCTGTTGACAAAACTGATGGTGTTAATCTCAACAGGTTGCAATGAGGGTCACACTCCATGCTGTTTTTTACTTCTTCAGTAGGTCGAATGAGTTAAGGCTGATTCGTACTCTGTGAAAAGCGAGAACTGGAACAAAGTTCTTGCTTCACGCTGGAATGGAAGTCCTAAACATACAAGTGAAAACGTCGCACTCAGAACAATGAGTTGGAATCACCCTTAAATTTTCATAGATTAGTGATTGATTAGTAACTTTACGGTGTAACATGCATGCTAACACTTTAGTGTTATAATCTTTATTCGGCATGGCGGCACACTTGACGAAAGCAAGGTCTTCTCGTTTGCCCGCAGACAAAAGGAGTCTTGCACTACGTGTGTCATTCTGCTCATTCCATTATATCCACTCTACTGCTCCCAGTCATCAGCTATGACGAGCCTTCACCTGAGTTGACAGGTGATGGTCCAGAGGCAGCACTGCACCCAACAGGGGAGCCTTAACCTGCCAACTATCTGTCAGTCCCCCAAAACCAGCTCTGTCATGTCATCTCCTCCACGCCAATCACAGTGACACATCAAGTTTGTGTCAGGAAACAGTGCTGGAGATTACAATCTAATACAACATTGCCAAGGGCCAAAGGAGGAGGGATGAGGCAATTATGATCAGACATGATGTGAATGTTGGCATCGGATATTTCCTCCTAAAGCTTTGAATTTCTATGTAATTGCTTGCAAACTATTGAGGAGGGGGAGACATCTATCAAAAAGATGAAAGTCTTAAAACAAGGCTGTAATAGGACTCGAGTCTCACTCGAGGTTGTCCGACGCGTCCCTTCATGGGAAAGTGATCGTGAACGTGGCTGTCCGTCGGTTTTCCTCGTTGTGTTGACAGTAATTCTCAATCAATTCAGTCCTGCCACAACACCTAAAGCATCTATGAGAAAGATCCTCGCATGTCATCAAACGCTCCAAAAACAGCTACTGTTTCAAAGGGTCATGAATGATTTTGATCAGACTATTTGAGCTGAGAATGTTGAGGCCTTATGGCGGAAAAGAACTGGTACATTTTTCATCCACTTCTCTCTTACTTGGTAAAACGTGAGAACAGGTGGCAGACTCGTATGGCTGGAAGAGACTGACACGAGTGTACAGGATCTGCAAATCAGTG
>JBBMJM010000014.1:3052639-3065168 GCA_037832705.1 Centriscus cristatus | reverse complement strand
ATGGATGGGTGGACTGTGCGACTCCTTGTCTGGGATCTGTGAAAGTTCACCCCTTTAGTTAAAACTGTCCAAACGCCTAATAACAAATTGCTCTTCATTACAAACCTAATGCTAAAATGCATAAGCGAATGGTGCAATCAGTTAAGAGTACAGTTTTTGAACATCACACCACAGATGTACCGCCGTCCAGCTGCCTTCACGTGGCTCTCTGGCCTCATTTCATATGCAAGTTCATCTGGTTTGCGTTTGCACGGCCGTTATTGCACAGGGCCCGACAGGGTCCCCAGGGGCAGGCCCTCTGTTCAGGGTCCTCCGGGGCCAACCCCCTACCCTACTTACCTGCTTCTGTACATATGAGCAGCTATGTCCACCATATGTGAAACTGTAGCAAAACAGATGCTGTTTTTCCATTTGTGAAATCAAGTTTTTGGAGAGAAGTCAGCTTTTTGATGGGCTGAGTCAAGTCGGTGAGTGTGAAGCGGGGGTCAGATTTCATCACACTGTATTACGTGTAAAGGCAGCAAGGCTTATCTGATCATCACCTTCACAATGCCTGCACAATCTTATAAACTAAGGCATCATTTTATACTTCATAAGGTTTTTATCGCTTGCATGTGACATGCACAAACAGTCCTGATGAGGATTTGTGGACTGAGCAAATCCTTCGTCAGTCATCTGCTGTTGATAGCCGAAACAGGGGTGGGGATGCATGTCAGACAGACAAAAGTTGAATCAAATAATGGACTCTCTCGACAACCCCATCACCAACCCCACCACCACCCACACCACCTCCTCTCCCGTACCGCCTGCCTGTCCCTACACATCTCACCCACAGCAGCCTGGCAAGCCATGACAAGCCTGCTGTCAATCATCCACACACAGAGAGGATGGAGAGGACAGGAGCATACACTGCTCCACATGGTACCACAGCACAGCACTGAGTTGCTCGTCCACACAAAGCGGGAACAGTCAAGTTGCAGCCAGGTGGCACTGGCTGCTATGACCCAGGTATGAGTTCACAGACCCAGTTTGTCCATAATTATACCAGCAATTCATCACGTGGATGAATATCATAGTTAAAGTAGTGCTGAGTGGATGGAGGAATGGCTCGTTTCATGCAATTGTGTGTCAAGGTGCTGAACAACTGCAGGCAGCACCTCCCTCTCAGTAACAAATGTCATTACCACATTTCAAACCAGGGACATAAATTTTAACCCGAGGGGCACTATTGTCACATTACAAGTAATCAACCGCTCTCCTCATACCCTTCTGGAAAAAAATGTCTTTCTTCAAATGGGATGGGGGGTGGTGTGCTGTGATGCTTTATTTCTAATCAGCATAAATTACCAGCATCCATCAGGTGAGGCTAAAATTAAAATCCTCATTTGACAAACCAATGGCAACTCATTCATGTATAGGTGTGATTCAATTCAGTCACATATTAGCCCCAAAGCCAACATTTCAGCTAAGGATCAGCTCAATTGTCCCTTTTCATGTTTCTTTAAAGGAGCAGAGTGACTTTTTGACAGAAATTGATAATAATATTCAGAACGATGGTTTCATTTGCTCATAATCAGCTGCGATTAAAAATCAGCAATACGCTGTTTATATCATCTGGCCTGTAGGACTGTGGTTACCGGGTGATGACGCCTTGGGCCTTACAGCTTCGACAATATATAGTTGTTTTTTTATTAAATCCAGGACACCCGGAATCCGTAACTGGAATAAGCAGCAGAAGAAAAAGAAAAAATGGAGAGAATTATAAATAAACCGCCATACAGCATCTCCATATGTTATGTTAACTGGAAGTCTTTGGTCAAAGGAACTAACAAGAGCAAAAAACATGCACAACCTGTAACTGAAAATTCGATGAAGAACAGGAGTTGAACTATGTAGCTCAGCGTGTTGCATTAATATGAGGGAGTCCTACAAAGGAAATAGTGCCATGGTCTCTGAACTTGCAGTAATATATTGGCCAAATAAAACCAATTCAATTTGGGTGAATTGTTAAGTACTCTAATTATTTGAACCTAAAGTGGGCTGGACGTTCATGTCCTCTTGGTCCTTAGATTTAAGACTGAAATCAAAAAGACGCCCCACTATAGATCTGGAATCCAGAGGCACTTTTAACGTTTTCACTTCCACTTATGATATTAATTAGTGTAATTGATCCAATTATTAGTTAAAGTGCACATATTTAACATTTGTAAAAATGTTTAAAAGTGGATGATTAACGACATGATGAGACCCCCAATAAAACATGGGCAGAATACAGAGATTACAATGGAACTTGTCCAGTTAATCAAATAAGTGTTGCAATTAACTAAGTGAGCCTTGAATAGGTGCAGAGGACGACTGATTTTCCTTAAAAGTACTTACGGATGCTCGTTTCATTACAACTACAGCTTCACTGTGGTCAAGAGGGTGAATCTAGATATATAATGTCCAATAAAAGTGCCTTTCGTCTGCATTAATAATATTGATAAAGTGTGGACATAATGAAATGCCCAGTATGATGAGAAGCAGACCTTTGCAAGTCGGAAAATGCACAAATCAAATTAATGCTAAATCTTGTACAAAGACTTTGTATGACCAACAGTATTACAAGTATGATATTAACGAGGCTTCTGCAGAAAACGACAATTTCCAGGGTTAATTTTGAGCCTTGTGGCCTGGTCTTCAAAGACAAGAAAGACATCCAATCAGAGCAGCCTTGGAAGCAGCTCTCCCTGCCTAGATTAGTTTTATTGAACAGATGGCGTTTCATTTTTGAACTTTTGCACTGGTGCAAAATAAGCTTGGAGAGTCAGGCTTTTTTTTTCACATCAGTGACAGAAGCTGCGCATCAGATGAAGGGGATGTGTGAAATAGCATTCCCAAGCACTTCTGTCTCCATGCTCAGGATACAAACACTAGCTGCAGACACAGTGTGGAGGCCGGGCCATGCTGCTCCATCAGATGTTAAAACAAAAAATTATTAAAGACAAGGGATTCAGAACAGGCTCTTCAATTTGCTGATATTTTACAGCGATGGTTTGTATGGATAATAATGTAGTTTTCATGTGGATATAATTGTGCTAAAAGCTTTGTCCTTGGAGGCCAATTCAAAAAAAAATATGAGGCAAACCATGGGGGTCCATCCCAAAAATAGTAGCCTATCTAATGTCACTATACCAGCAATGCCCCATATTATCAGCCTTATGTTCTCCATTTTACCCAAGCATCCTGGCAGCCAGCTCACCCACACCGGCACAAGTCGAGGGGACAACTGGAGAAAGATCACAGTTCAAGCTCAGTCAGACGGAAAATATGGAAATCAGGCAGTGGATGGACGGACCGCTGTGTGTTCCCCCTGTTTCAGCAAGCTGCCACAGTTTGACTGACAAACTGACTTTTTGAAGGGCTGTGCCCATTCCAGTCAGAGTTTATTGAAGGTGATTTTGATCTCCTCCATGAGGCCACAGCAGTGATGCTGCCATCTGTCACCTTGATTGCATGGCGGCCTCTCTAGGGGGAGCGCCATGGCTCCTGATCGTTTACAGATTGCGCTGCTTTCGCCTCCATAAGGGCCACATGCACAGGGCCAGATGGTGAGCATACACGCTTATTATGAGTCTTTATCTCTGTGCAGGAAGGAGTGGAACCATTAGGCCTCCCTCAGGATCTTCACTCCTCTCTACAGCCATGCTGTTCTTCCACAAATACAGTCCTCTTCCTCAGCTGTCATTGGCCTATGATAACACACACACACAGGACTACTTGTCTAAAAAGAAAACACACAGATTTAAGACCTGTGATCGCTGCATTGATACATCTGCATACACACAAACACGCACACCAGCACCTGTTTCTAATCCTGAATAATGGAAAATGCGGCATGTGGCGTAACGTAAGGTGGGGGAGGATGTCGGTGTCATCGGTTGGCTTGATAACACAGTGTCACCTAACGGGGATTTTGTATTAAAGGTGTGACATGTAGCGTCATTGACATATGCTACGAGTGTCACACCTTTACACCACGTAGTGACAATAACATGAAAGAGTAAGGCCAAGGGTCACGGATTAATCACCACTTATAAGTACTTGTGTGTGTGTGTGTCATAATGAAATCATCATAGTGCTATGCTGCGCAGCACTGTGCACAAATGTTCATTCATGCATGAGGTGGATTCAAACAGATTCAGCCTGGTATGAGACACTGGCAGGAGACTGCTGTCCCCTTCCTTGACATATGTACTGTATGACCAGGAGGGTGAAAAGTATGTTCAGGATTAACAGCTGACGTGTGTGACGTCATGACACATTTGTCATGCTTTTTTACAACTTTGAAGCCGTTCCACTATTTGGTAAACTATGTAAATTGCTAGGGAGCTGAAATGGAATTTGTAATTACACAGGCATTTATGCTGTAATGTCTTAATGAGCATCAACTAAGCTCTTCATGAGAGGTAATGTCCCACTTGTTCAGAGATTAACAAAGAGTAATTCAGCGCATGCTTTAATGCAAAGGCTTAACTGCCTGAAGCATGGCTTCATTTCTCCCAATTACACCTAATCTAATATTTGGTTTCCCTCAGCAAAGATGCACTATTCAAGCACATAACTGATCAAATGAGGGAAGAAATATTCACTTGCATGAACACTATCACTGCTGCTTATGAAGTGACAAAAAACTCCCTTCTATTGCTGCGTGTTTGTCACAAGAATAGCTTGATGTCGATATAATACCCTCTCTATTGTCCTCTGCTGTCCCTGATTCTCTGTCCCTGGGCCATAAAGCATGTGCATGTGCTGTACTTTCAGGACAACAGCCGGCTATCTGTGAGGGCAAGCCCCCCAGTCCGTCTCCAGCACAGCGCACAAAGTGACATACTGTATGCCAGCCTGTGGTCACAAATCAGCTCACGGCAAAACACTCTAACCGATGCATCAGTTTGGTTAAACACCACCATGAAAACCCAGAATAAACACTGTTAATACATGTTTTCTGATGTTTGAACTAAGAACGAAGACAATGAGCTATTTGACCACACGGGAGTGTGACATTGCTGCGCATGAAAATAACTGCTCTTGAAAGGTCAGTGGGGCCTTCAGGTGGCGTCCCGGCAGTGAGCAGCACCTGAGCTTGGACCAAGCTGCAGAGCTGTGGGGTATCACAGAAAGTGCCACAAGCTCCCAGCTCTCACAGGCCTGTTACAGACTGAAGGTGTCACCCAGGAAACAGCAGTTAAATTAACCTCAGTGGGCTCCAACCAAACACAGCCTGCAGCATGCCAGCACAGTTTAACTGAGCTGTTTTGTTTTTTACTTTATGGCCAATGCAATGATGTATGGAAGAGTATTAGGGCCATGTAGGAGAAAAATATATGAGATTTTTTAGTTTTCATAATAGCATGTGATGTGTCTATAGCACGACACCCACACGCAAATGAAACCATGAGTGTGTAAATGAATGTTATTCATCAAAAACTTGTCTTTATAATGTAAATAATGCTGACGATATTCATAATAATCAAAGTGATCTAATCGCAGTAATAATCCATCCATCCATTTTCTTCCACTTCGTCCTGGACGCCCAGACTTCTCCCTCTCCCCAGACACCTCGTCCAGGAGGACCCCAAGATGTTCCCAGGCCAGCCGAGTGACGCAATCCCCCCAGCGTGTCCTGGGTTTTCCCTGGCTGGCTCCTCTCGATGTGGAGGAGCACAGCCTAGAACCTAGTTAACAGGTCTTCAGCATTCATCACTTCACATCACTTCACCATTACATTGCTCGTAACAAATGTTATTAGATTTATACTACCCAACCAGTGTGGGGATAATGCATTTGTTGTAATCTTAATATAAGTGAGTAAGCTGTGCTGGGGCCCAGCTGAGACACACCATCACAGCATACTCAGAGCTCAGTTACTTATAGAAGGCTTCTTCTTGTTTGCCTTGGAATTAGCTGTGAAAGTACATACACACCCATCAGAACACACATGTGCTCACTTGCAGCATTTTCACCCCTCTGTATCAATCTGTTCCCAAGCTGTTCCCACAGTGCCGGTACGTGGAATGTCCACCTCACCAATTTTGCTGCAGCCTCTTAAAGAAATGTCATGCATGCACTGCTGCATGTAAGTTCTTCTCATGGATTCAAAGATTTTATTCAAGGCACAAATAAAGTGCACGCTCAGATCCACATCAATCTTGAACGAAGAACACCCACCAGCAACAAATTCAAACCTCATTAAAGAAATTCTAAATCAATTCCGGCACTCAGTCCAGTGCAGCTTTTCTCCCTCCCTCCATGTCGTATATTACAGTTCTGGTGCAGTGTGCAAATATTACCAAGCTGTAAGACAGCTGTGCCCCATTAAAAAGTGTTATGGTTGCTGATTTCCAACAGCACACGGTCATCTTGCCAAATCTACAGCCAGTAATTAGTGGAGATGAAATGTATAATTGTGCCGTAATTTTGATAAAATCTATCTGTCAGGCATCCTGTATTCAGGCATTAAACTCACAAATCAACGTCAGCAGAGTTAGGCAGAGAGACATCCGCTAAACTGACAGACATGTCAAGGATGATTATACTGTGAGAAACAAACATACAGGAAGAGGTGTTGTGAAAGTAATCACTTACAATTAAAAATCACACTGTTTAAAATGTCGTAGTTTTCAATTACTTTATCACTATTTATTAATCATAATTATCATTATTTAAAGGTGGGGTATGTATTATTTTGTTAAAAGCTATATATTTTGTTTAAAAGCATAATACGTCCAAAGTGCGTGTGCAGGGGCACAGAAAGAAAGCGTAACTTTGTGTGATTTTTTTTTTTTTTTTTTTTAATGGTCCGACAGTGTGTTTATGTTTACACGTACAAGCCGATAGCGATTGGTGCATTGTGAGTTGCCAGATATGGTCTCTGTGCTCGACACAGAAGGAGCCTGCAAGTCCTGCAGCAGCATCTTCACAGCCCCGGTGGTAGGAATCACAGGGGCAGGGTGACCAGAGAAGAACAAAAACCAGAGTCAACATTGGAGAAGCAGATGCTAGATGGACTCATAGAAAGGATTTTCTATGATGCTTGGTCAGTAAGATGCTAACTCACTAGCTAACCTAAATAACATTACTTGTTTCATTATATGACGTAATTATCCTTTGAGATATTTGTTTTGTTTTGTTTTGGGTTGTTTTGCGACCGCACTCGATACTCGGTATTCTGCCAATTTGTACAACAGTTAAACTATTACTTGATTCATTTCGAATGAATCTTGTCAACTGTTTCCAACTTCTAGACATGTCTTTTTTAAGTGTTTTAATTTATAGCAGCACTTAACAAGGACCAAACACTTTTTGGGGGTTTTTGCAGAACTAAAAGTACCCGCAATTTTTCATGACAAATCTTTCTCCAGTAATGAAACTGATCACAGTTGTGTGTATAGTTGTTATATGTATCTAGTTTCTCCCTTAACACTGCATGTAGAATAACATATTTCTATCATAAACAAGACATGCTGTGCTTTAAGGATGAGAGAAAAAAAAAGGCTAATCAGTTTGTGTGTATTAAAGAAATCCTTCTTGGAAAAACAAACAATAGCTGTGAGAGCAGAATGATGTGTGGTCAGAACGACAACCAGCAGAAAGCGCTCTCTACCAGATGGATGACAAGAGTGGGAGAAGGTCAAGATGAGAGAGCTGACTGGAAGAGAGGGTGTGAATTCTTAGGGTGCTAAACCGCATTGTTGCGCCAAAGCACGACAGAGGCGAGTTTAAAAGGGGGCTTGTGGCTCTCAGCAGTGACACCACACTCCTGGGGGATACTGACACTTCAGATGAGGTAGTGGAGAGGACCGCTGACCGCAGGAGGACCACAGTGGCAGAAAATGGTAATAGAATATATATTTATAAGGTAATAATGTACCATGGTACGGGAATATAAAACAGCTCAACGTTTTCATTCTTCAGCTTCAGTCCTGTGCATCCTTTTGTGTTCCAGAGTCTCAATGTCCACAAATTTTCCAACTTCAAAGAACATTGAACTCTCTCAAACAACCGATTTCAAAGGTGCTTGTCTGAGCAACCTTGAACTAAAACAAAGCGTGCTTGTGAAATTGCATGCAAGGACAGCAGCTGTTTTGCATATTCATGGCTAATGTTGTCCCTGAGAGAAGCTGCCCCCGCCCCTTCCCTGAGGGAATTATGGGTGATTATTGTCATCTTAGTGCAGCCATTTATTCAACAACATGCACCACGCAAAATACATGATTACAAAGGCCTGTGACAGGAAATGAGACATGCGGCAGGGCTCCAGGAGCAGCCCTTTCTAATCACAATAGCCAACTGTCACTCTTCACGTCCACTAGTCCGCCACAGCTTTAAGCAGCAGCGTGAAAGGATTTCACTGCAAACTTTTGAGTGGATCTGCAATGATAGGACATCCTGCATAACATGTGGCACCCATGATAATTATGGCAGAATTAACACAGGCGGGTTTATGGCCCCTTCTGCCGCCAGAAGAAGGCTGCCAGATCGACACAGGCCTGGTGTTTGAGCAGCATACTTGGGTCCAGACGCCCACCCGTCTCTAATGCTTCTCACTACAACAACTGTTCCGGAGAAGAGGCCCACTTTGAGCAGAGACGCCTGTCATGGACACTCTCATCCTCACAGCAGAGTCTGAATAAATTGAGAACAGTTCTGGCAAAGAGGCAAATTAAAAACACAGAGTGGCCAATTTAATATTTAGTGCTAGACTTCTAGCCTGCTTTTCAACTTGAGACTGAAGTATGAATAATAGTCAGCTCCGCTGAGACGACGACCTGTGAACTAACCTGGAATGATCTTTTGTTCTATCATATCAAATTTGTGATTATTTGGTGAAATACTTTCCCCAGACTATCAAGTGTCACTACAAGGGAGGAGACATCAATAAAGAAGAGCTAGTCGCCCTCTCATCCTTGTTTTCATGTTGTTTTTGTTCGCGGATGATAGAAGAGCGACTGCAATTTGCATTTTAAAACATCATGATCAAAACCAATTACCCTCCTCTGGCTGCATTCTTCTCACCACAAACGAATCACATTACTGGCTTTGGTGAGCACCGGCTTCTCGTGGCCTTGTTGCACAGACAATATTTGAAGTTTCCTGCAGTAACTTCATTAGGAGTATTTTGTCTAGAATTAGTGGAGCGTGCTGAAAATTGCTAATGACAGATGTTTCTCCACACTGTCACACTCCTTGTATCATTTGATTTGGAAAGCAACATACGGTGTTCTGCTCCATCAGTATGTCACAGACTGTCTGCAAACAGCTGGTCATAACTCAGTTCAGTGAAAACCATTACTTTCCAATGAAGTGCTGGACCCGCTCCAAATTGGGTTTTGGCATGGCCTCAGCTGCACCCATGATGCAGTGCAGCTCGGGGTTGCAGGTACACATGGAGGAGAGGAGGAGGTGGAGGAGTGGGCAGGTGAAGAGGTTTCTGCCTCAGTCTGATATCAGAGGAAGTAGTGTTGGGGAGCAGGTCCAGCGCAAGAACAAAGACGGTATTCAGAGCTCAAGGGAGAAAACATTTGGACGAATCACACAACCAACAACAAATAATTGCTTAGCTCTCGACAATAAAAGTGAACATGATAAAACCATCATGGTCCAAAATCTGATAATTAAAAAAGGTAAAGCTCATGGACTACAAAGCTCTGGCCTGGAAAACTGCGCCATGTGCCAGGAAAACTCACAGCTCAGCTGCTGCTTTCAAGCAGCAGAAGTGTCATCGACACCTCGCTTCATCTCTAAAGATACAAGGGGAACGCTCTGTATTCTCTGGCCTGTCGAGCCTGGGTGCGAGCCGCTATTTGGCCCAAATCGGCAAAATCTCAACAGCACAATAGCAAGCTGGCAACATATGGTAAATTGATCTGCAGTGAAATCATTCATCTCAGTCATCAGCTTGTCTTCTTCGATATTTGAAGGTCAAGAGGAAAATTATCCATTCTTAAAAAAGTAAATATTGGAATTCAGTGAGTATATTAAACGTCAGTCTTATCTCCTTTTTGTTGTTTAAACTATCGACAACCAGACTTACGTCACTAACACGTTTCTGTTCACTGCCTCATGTCTGTGACCTCAGCAATCTGTTACCTCTTTGCTGTAAAACCATGGATCTTCGGGGGTTAAACAACAACAACAAAACAGAACAGAATTGAAATAATGAAGACGTGTGAATGCCACTGGTCTCTTTCCATCCCTAAAGCCCTGCACCCTCAACCACTGTAAGAAGTCTGGTCCTGGTGAGACTCGTCCACCGTCAGCGCAAGACACAGGAAAGCAAATGTACAGAAGTGTAGTTTAAGTTGTGTCTTACTTCAACCGCACTAAAAAAAAAAAAACAAGGCAAGAGGCTTTTTTTTGGGGAGGGGGGATAAATTCAGGCATGTACATGCTTAATACCTTCATACACCAACTTCATAGATACATCACAGTATTTTGTGTCCTAATTAATAATTTTAATGTCCCCCTCCAACATCACTGTTGGTTTAGGATTCCATCACTGGATTTTTAGGAATATTTCTGATCAATATCAACTGAAATAAGAGAATTGTATCCTGTCTTTAATCTGTCACTCGATATAAAACACATCATTTATGCCATTTCAAGGATGAGAAGCTCCTCTGATGTACATTGCAATAATACCCCATTATCTCAGCTCACATCGCTCTCAGACCATGAGCAGCACAGTGGAAGCACACGCGGCGCGTCCTTTAATAACACAAGCCTCTCCAAAAGGAAACAAACTTACAGCACTGATGAGTGGCAGTGTAGACGCAAAGAAGTTAAAAATGATTTGTATTTCTTTTTTCCAATAAGACTTTCCACTTTTTTGAGCTACACTCCATTATAATGTCCATGGTGTTTTCTTCTTCTATGGGCGCTATTATCGATGCCATGACTATAACAGGAACACTTTACCATTTTAGTATGTAGCTCCTCGACTTGCACTTCATGACTTAAAACCGACAATTCTGTTAATTAAATCTGATGAGGTTACTTGACGCAAATTCATATTTAACTACATTAAAGCGAAAGGAAGAAGATATCAGCCTCAGAGTCATCAGCTCAATCAATCCTAATGACTCCAGTGCGTCTTTGGAATTGAAACACATCACACATCCACTTCAAGCTCATTTAAGGAGGTGAAAGAGCAGGACTTGATAAAATCTCATCTACTGTCATAAGACGTTCTGTATTTAAGACTTCTTAAATTTCTAAGAGCTAAGGTTTGATAAACGTATCTGATCTTTTCCTGCTCTCATTGATTTATCTCTTGACCTTGACTTCAGTGGTCAGATCTCCATGAATCACGTCACTCTGCAGCCCCCCCTGGTTTTCACTCCAAACATCCACCACAGAGCAAGAGTCACATTTATCTCTGTAATTGGCGTCAACGTTTAAGTGGATAATGTGGTTATTACTGCCTTCTTTGTTGCATTTCTTCCCCTCCGCCACGTCTGCCTTCCACTCCTCGCCCTTTCTCTCGCTGAAACTGTCGAGCTGGTAAGTTCAATGCAGAGGCACGTGTGCAGTCTGCAAAGGTAATCTAGAAGCCAGTTGAGCCATGACAAATAGGGACAGCTGGCCTAATTGAATCATTTGAGCTAAGACAGCTCAACTTGGTTATCCCTTCTGCAGCCCACACTGATATTAGTGTGGGAATCATTAGCCATGAAATCATGTCTGCTCTCACTGACTGCATCCTTTATGACATGACAGCCAGCCCAGCCTGTCTCTTTTACTCTCACACCAAAATGAGCCCTTCATTACAAACAGGCAGAGAGGTACAGTAGAGGCGACCACTGCTGAGTGGGAGGTTGTTTTCTTCTTTTCTTCCTCTGGACACTTGTGAACTTTTTTGTCAAAATGTACAGCAGTGGATTTCTTTTCTCACACATGGTGGTCGCCCATTGACAAAAATAGAACCTGCCTGTCATTTGTCTCAAACCGTGTTTGTCCTTGGAACTTATTTTACATTGTTGACCAGAAATAAACCGCAGCCATGTACACCATTTGTGGAAAAATGCATTCAGCATTTTATTACCATTTATTAACCTGTAAAAAAAATAAGCTGTCCCATGACCCCCTTTCTTCCCCTTTGTCATTATTAACTCTTGCCAATATCTGCTCCTATGACACTGTGATATTTTCAGTCCATGTTTTATAGTCTGGTGGGGATGATCCTCCCGACCTTTGTAACTAGGTCATGTTTTGACACTCCCATTATTTGTGTTTGCTCACCCAATAAGCATCATCTTGGCGAAATGGGTGTCTCTGTCTCCAGAGCCTCCCCCAGGTGTTCTATCACTTTCACTCAAAATGGTTGTATTACATCACATTCCCATAGCACATGAAGGAAAATCCCATAATGTAAGCTTCGACATTTTTCTTTAGTGTTTTGTCTTTATGTGTTGTCGTTTGTTTTCTTTGAGGGTTTTTTTAAGTGGTATATAAATTAAATGTATTATTATTATTATTATTACTTGCT
>JBBMJM010000014.1:3034798-3045669 GCA_037832705.1 Centriscus cristatus | reverse complement strand
ACACACACACACACACACACACCCTGACAGGGGCGAGCCAAAGGTGTGTCTGCACACGTGCTTGTACGCACACACTTGTTGTACCTTGACCCTGCAATCATCCTTGCTTGACTCACAAAGTAGATAGCTCCCCCCACCGCTGCTGGAACAGTTTAACTGCAGCCTGATCGCTTTTATTATCCATCTAATCCACATATCAGCGATTTCATCAAGCCAGGATGATATGCATATCATGAATTATTTTGACACCAGGACCTTTTAATTCTCAGCGGCCATATTTCATCCCACCAATCAGTGCTTGGAGTAGTTGTCGCTAGGGTGAATGTGGCGATGTCAGAAGTCCAACCACCCCCCACCCCTCCACTGCCACACACACACACACACACACACTCCCCGGTGGATCCAAATCATCATGGGGGACAATAATGAGCTATGGCCACAATTATGTGCCGCCTCTGTGTGCATGCATCTCATCAAAACCCCACACAAGCTGCGGCAAGGGGGAGCGCACATACAAATAGGAAGTAGACATTTTTAGAGGAAATGACAAATGCAAATCAGAGTTTCTTTTCCTCTTGATCAGCTGCTTAGAGATTTGCAATCTTAAAAGACAGCTATGTTGTTGTATGTTCTTTAATATGTGTCGCCTATATTAGTAATGTACATTTGCAGAACAGAGTTTGCATTTTTATATCTTTACATCGTAACAGTATTTAAAATACTGAAATCTACATATGCACACCGAACAACCGAAAGTCTAATAATACTATTGTACTATTGTACATACTACTGTTGATATATTTTAATGCACCCTGACTGTCAAAATAAATTCTCATTAATTTCAATTGTGCGAGCAGGAGACTAAGAAGGATCAAATCCAGACATTTTTCCATGTTATTTCTTAGGATGCTCAGACCATTTATACCATCAGGGTGTTAGGTGCAGCATCCATGTTACTTTACACTGCCACTGTTGCTTTTGCAACCAAAATCTCACAGATGTGTTTCTCCAGCAGCCTCATGTCTGTCTGTGACTTAATACGTGGTGTCTTTACCTATGCTCCCTGTAGAGTAAGCGTCACATGAGGAAATTGGATGCTCAAACAGGCAGTCCGTGACCTTCCCTCATCCTGAATGTTGACCTCCGTATAAAGAGAGACATTACATCTCGTTACACAACAACACGGCCCCGGCGCTTCTCAACAGATAAAGAAAAATGTCTCAATTAAATCTTCACGGAGGCCCCCTGTCGAAGAGTTATTACAGAGCCGGTAACACTGATCGCAACGCTCACACGTCCTCAAAAGTTATTTGACATAAATTGCCAGAGTCACATCATTTCCTGCCACACTCTGAGTGGAATTTATGGCCGATCCCATTGACTGGGAGCTGAACCGCCAATAAAAATTCACAGAGAGCGAGGAGATGCACCTATCTCTGCCCACCCACACCCCCACCCTGCAGCAGATTAACCATGCAAATACTCACAGGTGGGAGGTGATAGTGACAGCACATTTATGCGCATATATGCAACTGGGCCGATATGACCATGGGGGAAGAGGGCTGTGCACGAGGCGAGGTTCTTTTATCTGATGTACTGTCTGAGGGAAGTGATGCAGTTCACCCAAAGAAACCAAGGAGGGGGCGACTGAGTGAACATAATTGTTGCTCTAATTTGTAGACTTTAAGGGCGAGTGCCACTTTATGGTCTGTGGAGGGCATCTCCTCGTGCTTCTTACTTTAAGAAAATTAATTAAACAGAAAATAGCACTTTGCATTAGCTTTGAGGTGTTTATTACATCAACAAGCTGGTGATGGCTGGTTCACAATGACCAGACAGAAGTGTTGTTTCAGCATGCTCTTGGCTTCAGGATCCATCGGTCATGTAATTACAAGCATTTCATCAACCTGTGTTTTCAACCTCCGTGTCTTATCTGCTGTTTTAATCAGGCTTACTGTCTCTCTCTAGTGGTGATGTGTGAGAAGAGCCGGGCTGTTTTATGAGGGACACATGAGGATCACTCAACGACATAAACTTGAATGTGTAACTTGTTGATCTGTTATAGCTCCCATGAGAAATACGTAGTGATCAGCACTTTAAACCACAAAGGACATTCAAGAAAACTGAGCAACCCCCCTCTGCTCATCTGACAGCTTTGAACAGCTGATGACTAACAAACCATGACAGGACATAAAGAGATGGCCGTGACATATTTCTTCTTTATGAATCGACTCAGTCTCATCTTTTCCTACAGCCAGTCTCCATACGTAATGTCTAAACATAAGCCTTTGAATTACAACAAAAACTCATTTAAAGTTGAATTTCCTACAATGTTGGTTTTATTTCGTGTGCATAGTAAAACATTGGACTTCCTTTGTGCTTTACTCTGCCTCATCTCAGTCCCCAGCAGAACCAGTGATCGCTCACTGGTTCAAGTCTCCTTCTCCAGCTTGGCAAAGCATCTCATCGGCAGCAGCATCAGCAGTCGCTCCGGGGCCTCCAGCTGGAGCTGGCTGCCGCCTCTGCCTGCCCACCAGCACCAGGGCTGGGGGAGGTGGTGGGGTCGGCCACAGGATTGCCCCGGGGCACCTCATTTATGCACCAGGACAGAAAACTGAATTTCCTCTCTGTGCTAAGAATCTGTGCTTCCCTCAGCAAGTTAATGTCTGTGACTGCTGCATAGGCAGATATTCCAGCATCAGTTGATGATGGACTGTTTCATCACATTAAACATAACAAAACAAACAAAAAAAAGCCCACAAACAAACAAACTTTAGGTTTATCATGAATTTCATTTACAGTGTATGAGATCTGCGTTACAGTATATTACATTTGATGACGTCTGTACACATTATTACAGTTTTGAGTTTGTTGTCAGAAGTAACAGGAGGGAATTTAAACTTCCATCAACACAGACGGACAAATGAACCACCTTCTTGAATCCTGTTTACAGAACGAACTCGTCCACAAAAACCAAAATGAAGTTGCATGATGCAGTTTGAAAAATTAACTAAAGATAATCTGAAAATATGATGCTTACACTAATACTTCATTCAAAAATAGCCTACATGTTGTTGAACTCTAATCACTATGTTTCATGCAAAATGAATGAATTATTGCTTTGCAGGGAACAGTCACCATCGATGCAGGTTATTCAGGTCGCGCGTGTCATTCACTATGACCTCGAATGACTGTGACGTTTCTGCACCATCAAAACAAAAGTCGCCGCGTCAGCACTGGATATAATACGTGTTAATGACAAACACAAGTCAGAGGAGATCATGATTAAACCTGGTGAGACGCTGGAGACGGCCAAAGCATAAAAGCATTTGCAGCTACGATGATCTCGCTTGGTGACATAAAATTCAAACAGAAACATGATTCCTTCACACAATATTGTTGGAAATTAGGCACAATTTACAAAATGTACAGGACCATTTGATAGTGTGGCTCCACTGGTGTGTGTTACTCACGAATACATGGACCAGGTTCACCAGGCTGATCCCAGATTAGCATGCTGATCTAGATCAGAGATGCTAAGTGACACACTAACACACACAGGTAGGTTGTGTAATTAACACACGGGTCAGTCAATTTACCGCAGCTATGGGAGCAACAATTTCTCCTGCGTCGAAGTGGGCCGATACGCAACAGACACGGGGCGCAGGAAGGGGTGGTGTGTAGATTAATCTACCGGCTAATTAGGGCCCCTTTCACGACACGACAAATGTATGACACCGCACGTATACTGAATGGGCTGCAGCCTCTTCCAGGTGTAAACTCATTCTACTCGAGTGATGTCCACCCCAGTGAGCCAAAAGCTGTGAGAGGCCGCCTGGCAAACACAAACGTTGTATCCAACACACTCAGAGCTATCAAATCATTTCAGTAAGGTTAGAATGAATAAATAATAATTGCAGTGAAATGTCAAAAAGGCACGCACATTTATCGATCCATGATCCAGGCAAGATTGGCACAAGACTCAAAAGCAGACGAAAAAAGAAAAAAAAAAAAAACCTGCTTTTAGTGGAAATAAAGAATGAAATGTGAAAATAATAATTACAGTAAAAGGACAGGGGGCTGGGGAGAGAAACTAGGAGAAAACAAAGCCAAACCATGCACCAAAAGAAACTCCCAGTTTTAGTATCAACTTCAGCCTCCGAAATAAACCCATCAGGACATCTCGCTATTTGGGATTTTACGTCTTCACACTATATGTTGTGAGACACATTTGCAGCTAGCATCGCGGTGTGCACATCCAGTCAGCGGGAGACGTGTCGATTTTGCAGGCTCCATTAAGAGGTCCAGCACTTGTTGCATACATGTGTTCAGGGTCTGTGCTTTGCAGAGGGAAGTCTAAACTCGGGAAGCAGGACTTGATCCAGGCTTAAATATGCCAATGCTGCAGCTGGATGGGGGTTTAGGGATGAAAGAGTGCTGACCATGGAAAGGGAAAGCGGTCACCAATAAAAAGAGCGAGTCAGGAAGTTGGCGGCTGTGTTGAGCCAGCCCACTCCGTCCGTGATTGAGCCAACACGTGTGACAGCCTTATCCTGCTCCTGGGCCGGACTCTCTTCCTCAGGTAGGTAGTCTGGGATGTCTGTATTCTCCTCTAGCTGCACTGACGAGCCCTCCTGGAACGGCATAATCAGCTGTGCAAAGAGAATTATTCTTTATAATAATATTTGTATTCACACACAAACTAGATCAAAATATTGTTCCAGATTCCAGGATGCAGATAATGTGACATCACATAAGGACAAAAGAGAAATGATCATCATATTAATTCTGATCAGAACTGGGCTTGGTCTGCCCCCTGCTGGTCACATAATATATGACATAAAATCTGATTATCCTTTGTCTCAAGTGGTAATTTTGCGATGTCACAGCTGCAAAGTTGTAGCATTAAGAGAAATATTTGGCAAAAAAAAAAGATGACAGTTAAACATACAATATTACATTATTGTATTATTGCAATGGTCAAAACTTTATTATGTGCCCAAAAAACACACACGTGTAAACACACAATAAACAATAAGGCAAATGTCGGTTCAGCTGTCCTTACCTCTCCTCCATCCTCCGTCTTTACCACCTGCTGGGCTGTCAGTACCTTAGTGGAGTTGATAGCTGTGCCCAAGGCCTGTTAGGAAACAGGAAACAGATCCGTACAGATCAGCTGCCAATGACTCAAACATGGAAATATTAACGGCAACGATGTCAACGACAATGCTACTGCCGCCTTATGTAAACATACTATTTTTTTTTAATCTATTGTGTAACCATGGTAATGATCACTAGTAAGTTTAATACTGAACATGTGACTGAAGGGGGCAGATTTAAACACCTCTGACATTTACCAACATGTTTTGCCCTCAGGTAACAGAACAACAAACAGCAGTTTACAGTCAACTAAACAGATACAAGTGTAGGCAAGGATGTTTGAAAGAGAAGCTTAAATGCATTCAACGGCTGTAAGCCGATAATGTTTACACACACATAAAGTTCATATGTTTAAGTTATTCTAGACAATGTGACAGGTTGATTCCGGGAGCTGTGAAAGTTATCTTGCTTCTAAACTTACGTCGGCTTTAAGGTCAGAGCGAACCCTGACAACACATCTCTTGACGGCCATCTGGAAGGTGAAGCTAATAACCCCTCGGATCTTTAACAAGGCCTCCTCGCAAAGGCTCCTCCGAGTCTGGTGAGACAGAGTAAAGAGTGAAGCAAAGGGTTTGTTCACAAACACCGGGTGTCGTGACAGAATGGCACGGAAATACTTTGTACCTAATTGCTACCAACACACGCAGCAACGCAGCTACACACCTGATTGGTGATTGCGGGGGACGCTGCTCACTGGACGCTGTCTGTCGACTGACATCTAATCTGACTAGGTGCGTGCTTCCTGCAGTGCAGCACTCAGGTTCAATCTCAACGTCCTGCTGTTCAGCAGCTTACATTTCTAACCCCACACCCCCCATCGGGCAGACAGCACAAGAATTAACTGGCAATACTCTGTTTATTTGCTCTCACAGAAGTACTTATCATTGACTTGTGTTCTGCACTGATTGACTGAAAACAATGAAGCATTCAAAGTTCTGGTGAAGGGGCCTGGGACGGGTTTTTCCCACAGGACCGTTCACCACCAACAACACCAGGGTGGGAGTGAAGACGATGAATGAATAAAAACACACTTGTTATAAACGTCCGATGAGTCTGGAGTATTCTTGGAGCGGTTCTTGACTGTATTAAGGGCTGAAGGACACAGCGTGTTGTCTTGTGAGGACTGAAAAGTCCATCCAGACAACTGTAATGTGGGATGTTAAAACTGAATTGTACTAGTGATAAACGGTGCAGGTTTCTACAGCTTCTCATGCTGAACACACCTCCCAGCCGTGACCGTGAGCAAACAGCAGCTAACAGAAACACTCACAGAGTCATCGAGCCCATCGATGTGCAGGACCACCGTTTTGGCCCTCTTGTTGTTGGAACCCAGGAAGAACTGAGCTTTCCGGCGGCAGGACGCAGCTGCTGCTTCGGCCTGTTCGGCCTCTTCTTTGCCAGCGGACTGCAGCAGCTCGTAGACTTCAGAGGCCAGCAGTTTGGTTTCTCCAGGGGATGTGCTCCTTCGGTGAGAAAGAAGAGAAGTCTATGACAGCAAATCATGAAAGGAGTTTACACACAACACTGCTGCTTTTCTGGGTTTCAATTTACATCGTTCTTAGAGTAATCAAATGTGGGACTTTTGAAAAAATATGCTAGAACATGAAAAACACAAAAATGTGCCTCAGTAAGGTGTGATGTCTTTGAGTCCACTAATCAGTATTATCTCCATCATGATTCATTCTGCTGACCGTGCGCTGCCCAACAAATAGCAATAGCTATGTCTATGTGTGTCAAGAATTGGCAGAAGTTACAATTTAGATCATTTTCAACAAACCAAAACACTGAGTGACCTCTCCGTCTGCTTGCAAAGCATCTGGGTCTGTTGTGAACCCACACTTAAACGCGTGTACGTCGCCTGCATTATGTATAATTACCGACCGTTTAGAAGCACTGTCGGCTGCCTCTGCACAATGTAAAGAAGAGGAACTAAGTCAGCCTCTGCTAAGTAGTAATCTGGTAGTTATTGCTTAGTGCAAAAAAAAAAAAAACCTAAAAAGCAAAAATGAATATCTCAGTGGGCAGCGACTTCTCATAAAAAGGCCAATTGCTGAAAGTGCCAGAACAAGTATTTTTGAGGGACCCTGGAATATTCCTGACAATGCTGCTTTGTGTGTCACCTTGTCAAAACCAGTTCTACTGTAAGCACACAACTAATGGATGTCACGTGACCCAAGACTTTCAGCATGCAAAATGTTCATTAACTGAAGAACAGGCCGTGCTGTTTTTATGTATAAATCAATTAATGAAATAAGAACGCTGTTTAACGGCGTTTAAATGGTAAAAAATATTTAGTAAATATATATTTCTTTTTCTCCATGACATATTAGCCTTTTCTAGATACCAAGAATGCGCAAAAAGAAGGCAACTCAGCAAAATATGAAAAGCAAGTGTACAGCGTTAAAAGCATCCAAGGTGGCAGGACAAATTAAAATCACAGACATCTCCAATCTAAAAGGTCTAAAAAATGTGCTGATAAGCACATATTGTCTGCATTCAAAAAATAAACCTTCGTTTATGGTGCGTGTGCGTGTGTGTGTGTGTGTGTAAAGTGACAGCGTCAGGGACTTGCTTCTGCATGACATTCTGCAAACTCAGCATCATGCCCAGCTCGCCCTTCATCTTCTCCCTGTTGGCCCGACACTCTGCCAGGTAGCGTACGGCCTGCCAAGACAAAGGCGCACATCGTCTTCGCACCACCAAAACACCCGCAGACACCTTCAGATACCGCACAAGCAATAGTTGCTTACATAGGTACACATGTTCAGTGACAGAATGTTGCATAAGTAAAACAAGGTGCATGCCAGGACCCTGTCTCTGCACTCCACTGACTACTTTCAGGCATATGTTACATAAAGACACTTAAATGTGTACTTGCTGAAGAGGTCATGCGCTGTACATAGAGTGGTCGGTGGCTATATTAAGATTTTGTTTAGACCACAAATCAGACAGCAGGTGGCACCTCTGTACAGTGGTTTGTGCAGCTTGAATGCTGCTGTGCAGCCACCATGTGCCCACATGTGGGATTGTACAGTATTGTTATTGAAATGGGCTCTTCACGTTCCATTATTGCACTGTAAGTTTTGAAAAAATTTAATTTTTTTCTTATTTTCAGCCCATTTCTCCTTGTCCTTTGTCTTGTAACTACATATTGGTTAATGAATAAACACACAATACTCACCAGTAGGGCAGAGTAGACCACCTGAGGGTTTGGGTGGTCCAGGAAAAGGATGAGACCAGGGAGACAACCATGATCTTCTACTATGGCTCTTCGGTTCAGGGGGTCTGCGGCGAGATCGCGCAGCTGGTTCACCACAGTCAGTGCATCCACCTCAGCACTCATGGTGCCTCTTGTCTTGACAGCACACACATCAAACCAACTTCCTCTCTTTACTGAAAAAAATGTTACATAAAATGTCAGTTTACAATGTAAAAAACAATGATACAACAGATTGTTTAAATAATTATGTGGGACAATTTTACCATGAACAGCTGTACATGTTGGGGGAAACCTCGTGATACAGTATCACTTTTTCATCATGAATCTTTAAATTAGAATGAATTAGAAGCATATGCATACAATGGAAATGCCGAAAACAAACGAAAATAAACAACTAAGCGATGCAGACATACTTTTCAAGGTGTCCT
This sequence comes from Centriscus cristatus, assembly GCA_037832705.1. Lineage (NCBI taxonomy): Eukaryota > Metazoa > Chordata > Actinopteri > Syngnathiformes > Centriscidae > Centriscus > Centriscus cristatus. The sequence goes on along the minus strand of JBBMJM010000014.1, from coordinate 3,036,861 downwards.
TTATACACCACAGTTACGGGTTAGTCACTAATCCTGGCATCAGCTTCACGAATCGACCCTGTGTTGGATTCCACATGTAGAGGTTGTTTTCATACTTCTTGAGGGCAGAAAATGTCTACACTAATCCTACAAACTTTTCTTTCGTCAGCGATAGCGTAATTTACGGGGACGTACGTGGAAAAAACAAAAGTAAGACTTGAAGTTGACTGTCAGTCATTATCCTACACATGATTGACATGTATAACTAATCACTAAGTATCGCCTGAAAGAACTACCTTGTAAACGATTGCTGGATTAATTTGTTCATCGCATTGAAGTAAACACCCCTGAGGTAACGTAAAACATTTGTGTATACAACTTATTTCATTCTACTCCATCCAGATTGTGTTTTTTTCCCAAAGACACTCTGCGACCCCCCAACCTCACCTCAAATCACGCACTGGTACAGAGGCAGCTAAGCTATGCTAACTAACCTTAAAATTACTTCACAATACAGCATACCTTTTCGTCAGTTTCCAGTTAAACCATGAGGCAATCGTGTGCACGTTCAATTACTACAGACACCAAAAAGCAAAGCAATGGACAATTCGTTGCCACTTTAAAACAACCTTTAAAAAATAAATTCCCTGATGTCGGGCCTGCACCTCTTTCTTTGCAGCGTTCGATTAGCTAGCAGCTGTGCTCCGTGTTTGGGGCTTGTGTCACATCAATGGGTGCAGTTGTTTTGTGTTTCAGGACATGCCGGGTCGCTACAATGATACAGCAGTTTAGTCACAGCACAGCCCCATTGGTATATTCAGGGAAAGTAAACGAGCAGCATCGAAAATGTCGGCATTCGATTGGCCCATTGGATTTTGATTGACTGCTATAAGACCCAATTATGAACTATCAGGGTTCATGACTTTTGGTTTCAATTGGATATTGTGTTTGTCACTCAACAGGATTATCGAATAGTAGCGCTCATTCCTACATATTTTAGCCCAATTGTTAATAGGTGTTTTCTATGATTCTTTCCGCATATTCACCTCACAGAAATGTCAGGCAACTTAGGCAAGGTGGAAAACCTTGTAATCTGTCAAGCAACCTCAGTCTCTGTAAGTCTTACACATTATTCTGAACTATATGTGACGTTAAAACAGTCACACGTCAAAGGTCGCTGGTTATGTTTTCTGTTAATGGCGTTGTCTTTGACAGCTGAGCAGGAAAAGTTGGTTGCATTTTGTTAGCCCGCTAGCTAACAATTTTAGCATCGTTAGCTTCACTACCCGCTTGAGTTAAATTAGAATTCCCCCTAACACGTTGGCCCACTTAGCGTAAGATTAACGTTAGCCGATCTGCGAGGGCTGTGTGGCACGAAGGGAACGTTTGTTACGTGTCTTTGAGTCTTTGATGAAAACAGTGAACCACGATGACTTATCAGCTACGTAGTGTTCCAGCGTTTGACCACCATTGACATACAGCTTGTGACTTTGACTGGCGGCAAAGCAGTGTCCCTTTGCTACAGTGCCAGTTTTACGAACTGCTGTTGCTAAAGTAGCCACGACTAAGGTGTTTTGTAGCTGTGTTAACGTTAATGAGTTAAAGTTAAAAGCAAATCTCTGGAGTTATACATCACTTTAGCAATACACAGTCCACGTGTGTTAATTCCTCCTGTGGTGTTTTTCCATCAGATTGCTGTTTGGGAAAGATGCTCTTAGTATTTGGACATGAATTAAACTGCACTGGTGAAGTACCGCAACAGAAATGAGTAAAGAATGTGGACAAATCAAGATGGACCTGGTATGTGACTGAGCAGATGTTGGATATGAAATGATAAAACTGTTTGTAGATGCTGATAGGCACGTTATGACAGTAGTTGTGTTTTAGCCTTTCAGCACCATGTTAATTATACTCATCACAAACAGAAGCCAGTGCCTCTGGAGATTAAGTCGTTTGTTCTATTTTATTTTATAGGCTTTTGGACCAGCCAAGTCTTATGGCTCTTCCAGGAGTATAGTTAGGAGGATCGCTACCAACCTTCCCCTGAAACCCTGCCCCCGGGTTCATTTTCAGGTGAGACATTG
>JBBMJM010000014.1:2982224-2998506 GCA_037832705.1 Centriscus cristatus | reverse complement strand
ACGCTGCAGAGAATCCCTAATTGCTCCGAGTCATGAATGATAGAAAAGGCTGCCGCCACTTAGCAGTGAGCACACACAGACACCAACGCAGAGCAGGGCCGCATGAGTGAGTCTAATGGATACGGCGTGCTGCAGGGTTTCCATGGCGGCCTGCCATCTCCTCTCGGCCGAGGCTCTCAGCCGGCTGGGTCTGTGGGCGGATTTATACTGACACTGCGACTCCTCTTTCACATCAATGAAAAGGGTGCTGCAGTGAACCAGCTTGCACACACTCGATTACAAACGACAATATTTACACGAACGACGCGCATTTAAGGGTGAGAGCTGTGTGAGGCTGGTTTGGACTGGAGCCAAGTCTGCAGGGACGGTGACGTGTACGGAGTGACACTGGTCAGCTGACATGTCCCGAGGGACGTCGGGATTAACTGATTTTACCGTCTAATGACACTAAGACACGGACTCTCTTCTGATTACTGGATGACCTGCACGTCCTCCTGAGCCACAGCGCGTGTGTGTGTGTGTGTGTGTGTGTGTAACCATTCAAGCCCTGTGTTTGTAGGCTTCAGCTCAACATGCCTGTTCTTTTTCATGATGTGCTCAAACGGCCTCAGAAAGTCCTTCTGGAATCTGAAGTTGGCCAGCTCGCCCTTCTCCAGGAATTTCATCGACAGCTGCCGCAGAGAGTCGACCGCAAAGATGGCCACGTCTTCATTGGAATTACAGCCGACCTGCGTCAGTAACAAACAAACAAGGGGTTTCTTCAGTAACTGACTCTGGGGCAGAAATAAATGGTCCTTTAAGTCACAAATACTGAACGACACAGTCTGCAGCCACTTAGCGAGTAAAGAGGCATCCTTGAAAACACCACAGAGCTTCTCTGACTGAAATAAAACACATTGGATCCCCCTAATCCCACTGTTAAACCTACACACATATTCACTTGTCGTTCAGGGTGGTCCCACTGCCTCCCAGCTCACCCACCTTGTTGAAGTGGTCTCCGATCACCTCCCAGATCCTGGACCACTGCAGACGGATGCGGCCCATGTTGTAGTAAGAGATCTCCACTATTTTTTGCAAACTGAACATGCGTGGGTGCGTGGGCGAGGCCAGCTCATCCATGGACACGGCACAAAGCCAGCGCACAAAATCCACTGTTGAATGAAGGAAGGACGTCGTCAATGAGAGAAGGAAAGGAGCCGAGCACGGGCAGAACAGACGCCCACTCACCTATTGCGTTGCCATCCAGTCTGGTGGAGCCTGTGAATATCCTGCAGCAGAGAAATACATCACCTGCATTATTTCACTTCACCACAAACCTGCACAGGTTGACAGGCTTTAACCCCCCCCCCCCAAAGTGCCCTTTCTCCTCCTCCGGCAGCATACCTGTCCACTGCCACCACCACACTCTGAGAGCTGGTCTCTCCTATCGACTCCTGGATACTCGCGATCTGCTTTCGGTCCACTGGTCCTCCGACTACAGAGCGACGCACAGAGGTTCATGTATCGAGAAACAAACGTCTGTTATGAGAGGAGATTCAACATCAGCAGGAGATAAAAACTGCTGACCTAGACCCAGGTACTCGTCGTTGCTCTGCTCCTTGGTACTCGAGACAAAGCCCTCTTTGCCCCTCACCGTCCCTGAGATGTACCGCGCCTTCACCCCCGTACCGATCAGCTGAGCCAGCTCCAGCTGACTGATGCACTTCATGATCTGAGAGGAGAGACGAGGTCACAGGGCTGGAGGCCTGAGCCAACGACGGCAGAGGAACCAGAGGAGCAAACCTCGTGCCACGAATTGCCCAGGTAGTTTCCATCTGTGTGGGCGACGGTGATGAGCGTCTTAATGGTGTCGATGTTCTTCTGCTTCATCTCGGCGATGCCGGTGCTCGCTGTCAACAAGGTGAACCTGGCCAGTGCTTGCACATACGCGTCCCTCTCCAGCTGTTACACAAAAACACCAGTGAGCGTCAGTTTTCTCTCTCACACCTCCGGTTTGGAACGTTCGCACAACTTGTTCTCTTATATCTACCTGTATGGAGAAGATGCAGGCTATTCTGATCGCACAGCGGATCCCTTCTAGACACAACGACGCCACGTCCGTGTCGTCACAGTCCTGAAGGCCGACGCTGAAAGCAGCCAAGAAGGGAGTCCACGCCAGCTGAGGACCAGCAGAGGGGGGAGGTTGGCCATCACAGCACGGACCACCAGAACCATAAACACAGTGTGTGTGTGTGTGTGTGTGTGTGTGTGTCAGCGGGGGTTACCTTGAACATGGGCCTGACGTGCTCAAGATGTGTGGCGCTGGTAAAGGGAGCCTGGACATGGCTGACAGCCTCCATCAGCGCTTTGGCCGTCTTGGCCATCTGCTCCATCTCAACATTGTAGAGCAGACGTCTCTGCTTCTCGCTGGCCACACCTGAGCAGGTCACAGAAACAAAGCTCTGCTGAAGAAAAATGTCAGTTTACGCGTTTACTTTCTGTTTCCCTTTCTTTGACCTGTTGTTTCCTCTGCTCTCTGTTTTGAATTATTCCTGAGCAGAGAGCTTATGTCTGTGTTTCCCTTCCTTATTGCAATCCTACTAAATATCTGCAGTCAATGGAGGTGACACGTGACGGCACAGGAGAGGGATGGATTCAACTACAAACACAACAGCTTCAGTCTCTTTTCCTGGTTGTTTAGCATCATACAGATGTCTTAAACGTGCTGAGGTCTGCACAAACTGTCAGTTCATTCAAATCAGGCATAAAATTGTTATTCGCTGCAGCTTTTTTCTTTTACTGTTTTTTCTTTCTTTTGATGTTTTTTAATGTGTTTGTCATCTCCTGCATTTTCAATTGCCTGGTGCCTTGCCTCATTGTCATTTAGCACACACACACACGCACGCACACACAGTGCACATTTTAAACAAAATGTAGTTTCTTGGCTCACACCTAAATAATCTGACACATACAAAAGATACCAACTATTGACAACATATAAATCCATAAGACCATAAAAATGGAAAATAAAAACAAACAGCTCACCAGGTGTAAGTGTGTAATTCAAGTCTTTCAGTCAGAATGTATTACTGACACATTGTTGGCTGCCGTCATAGTGTTTTTTTCTTTTCTTCTCTGCAGGTGTACTACATCTAATCCCCAGCCTTCTACATTTATTCATTGTGTTATGATCGCTGCAAAGCTGCTTTTGTTCGTTATCTGACTCAACTGTTTGATTTAGCATGTTGAGCCAACGGTGTCACTTATTATGGTCTTTAATCCTGACTGAGAGAGGAAATGTGTTTCAGCAATTCAGAAAATAAAATATAACAAAACAAAAAAAGGGTCTGACTCGCAGGACATGGAACGGATTGAAAATAACACATTGTTAATGCTTTCACGGTAGAAACAGACACTGCTGCTCGATATCTTACAACAAGAAGACTCACTCTGCTTGCTGGATTTCATGGTGAGTTCTTTTGTTTCCTTCATCGCAATCTTTTTCCCTGCGATCTCGTCGTAGATGGCGGAGAGATACTCCTCGGGCAAGTCTTTGCTGTCGTTGATGCCGCGGTTCATCTTTATATATTGCTCCTTTGTCATTTTATTCTTCACCTTTACGGAGGAACGAGGATGCGGGTTAAAAGCTGCTCTGACTCGATGGTGTCCAAACACAATAGGGTGCTGCTGCTGTTACCTGAGGACTGTGAAGGTCTGTAGTCAACATGATGATGGAGTAGGCCAGGACGTAGGCGGTGTCAGCGCTGGCGAAGAGCGTTTGCCTTGAAAACACGTCAAGGATAAAAAAAAAAAAAAACCCTGATATTAACAGAAATACATTTCCATCTGCGGGCAGAATCTCCCTGCCGTTGATCTTTACTCACCCCTGATTGCATTCTAGATATCTCGCTGCGAATTTCTCCATGAGCCGGTCGATCTTCTGCGCCTCACCGGGGAGCCGAAAGCCCTCCAGGAACATCCTCAGCGCAGAAACAAAGTCCTTCCCCTGGAAGTCCATTTGATCCACGTAGGCGTACATCACCTCTTTATTGAAACGCTCGTTATCCCCGAGGAACTCTCCCACTTGAGTCTGAGACAGCAGAGAAGAGACGTCAATACCTGCAGTTTAAAACCAGCCTCCCCTTGTTACGATAGTCGGTGACTCGGCAGCGCCATCACCAACAGAGTCTGTTTTATACCTGAATAACATCACCTGGTCTGCATAGAACCGTCTCCGCCCATCACTCGACACTGTGCAATCCTTTCCGGTTAAAGCTCGTCACTTCCCACCTTGACTACCATAATTCTCTTCTACATGGTTTGCCATGGTAACGCCAACTGGTCCAGAATTCGTCATCACCTCTGTCCTCCAACAGCTTCACTGGCTTTCCATCAACTCGCTCCTTCATACCTCACTGAGCTCCCTGAAATCTACACTTAGATCGTCCTCTCTTCACTCCTCCTGTCCGTTTGTCCCTCATGGGACTCGGATCTTTGTGCCGGTCTGCCTCTGACTCTGGAACTCACTCAGGACATCTGGACCGGCCAACTTTAAATCACACTCTCCCACTCTGGTCTGACTGGACTGTTATCTTGAGCTCATCTTCTTTTACTGTGTCTATCTTTCATTCATACGTCAATAAAACACATCATCACTATTCTTAATTATCAGATGGCTTCTGTGTGGTTCGTCGTATGTGAAGAACTGAGCTGAGGCTGCTCAGTTTCACTGGGTATTTGTTTACTTGCTGTTAATTTGACCGAGAAGACGCAGAGAAAAGACCTCGATAACCACGAGCGGAACCGGCTGTTCATTAGCTCTACAGGGGGTCCTCTTACAGAATCAAGCCTCTCCTCTTGGTGCAAGAACTGAGCCAGGTCCTCTGGGGTTGTACCCAGCATGCCTTGCTCTTGAAGGTACTGGATTCCTCTCTTTGGTTTCTTGTTGAACCTGTGTTGATTTGACAGAAACACAATGTCGCGAATCTGATGCTGCATTACAGAGCGAGATGAAATAATGACATACAGGTCAATCCCCTGCTCGATGATCTCCTTCTGCTGCTTGAGGACCTCAAACTGTTCGGGGTTGTCAGTGCCGGACATCTGAGTGCTATAGCTGCCGATGCCAGAGGAGGCAGTGGAGTCCAGGGAGTTGATGCTGCCATAGCGGTTTATGGTTTCAGGGGCTCTGGTCTCGGTGCTCTCCTGCTCTGAGGGTTTCTCTTGGCCTGAGGAGGAGGAGAGGACGGTCGATGAGTTCCAGTAACACATGCAAAAGCCTGAAAACCCTCATGAAACTGTCGACTGACTGACTCTCTATTTGTTTGTAACTGTTTACAGGACTCTGATTTGAAGAAGTTGCAGTTGCCATGACAACAAAATGACACTAGGCCTTGTTAATGACTTTTGTTGGCAGATACACAAACCGGTGTTGTTCCAACTGAGCATGCTTAACAAACTCCAGCACACATATTCGCAGAGAGCAGGTGCAAAGCTGGGTAGATCGAGGGGACATTAGGCCCCTCCAGGCTGTTTAAAAAAAAAACAGAACACGGCCAAAACACATAAGCCTGCAAAAACGGACCCAGATGCAACCCTGCACTTCAGGCCGGAGTCTGATTACCAAACGGAAAGTCTTAAAACATTTAAGAGTGTCTGTAACATGACCTGGCTGTTTTCGTTCTGACCGTTAAGTCAGGAGGAGAAGATGCTGGAATACAGGGGAGGAAGGGAACATCATCACCGTGACATTTCACTAGTAAACAAGTCCACAAAAGCTTTTGGTTACAATCACAGGGAATAAACACCAAATGATTTAATGCAACTCCAGTACACAATCATCTAGAACGAGACATTCACAATGAAAACTGCTGCAAACCACGAGCCATCACAGCAACAAGCAGCTACTGTTACCTGCTCTGGCTGTTTGTCGCAGTCATCCACAAATGGGAGAACGAGACACGACAGTTACAACATGAAGATGATGGTGAGACACAACTCTGACTCAGCGTTCTAGCATAAGGACACAGAACTGTTGGTCGTCTGAAATCACCCACGAGCACCAACTCCTGACGGATTACTGATGACTCGTTGGCAAATCGCACTGGTGCCTCAGCTGGTTCAACCTTTCCAGTCACTCCACTAACTCTCTCTCTCTCTCTCTCCTCCGCCGAGTCTTTTCCTTCGGCAAACAACAGAAATCCTCTGGTGTGTAAGACCCGAGTGATTCAGCGCTCAGACCTCAAATCAGTCTGATTAAGCTCCAGTGTGCACCGAGCTTTGGTTATCGTTCTCTTTTAGAAGAGTCCTCCAGGATGAGTCGGTCTGTGCTGGCCTCTGGCCGTTTATCTCACTTGCCTCCTCTTCGTCAGGATGAACTTATAGTCATGATGATCAGGGGGAAGACGAGTTGTGGCTTTCTGGTTTCATCCAGAGTGCATTTGGAAAGTATTCCCACCGCTTCATTTTCCCCACATTTTATTATGCCACAGCCTTCTTCCAAAATGGATTTAAATCCTTTTACTTCACTCAATACTCTGTTGAGGCAGCGATTACGGCCTCAGGTGTTCTTGGGTATGACGCTACAAGCTTGGCACAGCGGTATTTGGGGTGACCATGGCCCGATGATGGAGACCACTCTTTGGGACCTTCAATGCTGCAGGAATTTCTTTGTACCTTTCCCCTGATCTGTGCTCTGATGTAATTCTACTTTGGAGGTCTACAGACAATTCCTTTGACCTCATGAACGTGGTTTCTGCTCTGACATGCACTGGCAACAGGGGGATCTTATAAAGGAGCTGATTAATTGGATTGATTCATAGAAAATCACAGATTAAATTCGTCCTTCACAGGGAAAGAAAAGAGGGAGGACAAAACAACTGTTTCTATGGTGTTGAATCACTTGAATCGCATCAGGAATGTCCAATGATTAATGAATGGCATCGTGAACAGGGGTGAGTTCCAAAGGAGAGCAAACATTTCATCTGTGACAGCTGCGAGTCAATAATCAGTGTGAATGTCAGTGTCAGAGTCACAGTCAGTGGTTAGGGTCTTACCGAGGCTGGTCTGGGAGTTGGGGTTGACGTACTGGTCCTTACTCCACTCCACCATACATTTCAGAATGGACACTAGACATTCAAGGCCTTTCTTCCGCAGGGTCAGCTCCTGAGAAGAATCAGAAAAGTCTTTTAAGGTCTGTTGAGGGGTACAGAGGACGAGGACCAACAATCACCTGCAGGGGAGTCGTCCCAAGTTCATGGCCCCCGCGACCCTGTGCGATTTTTGAGAGGTCATTGACCAATCGCTCGAAAATGTTAGCAGCATTCAAATCACAGTCATAGTTCACGTAGATGTCCACCACACTCTGGGCATCTAAGAGAGACAGGAGGGACAAGTGGAGGTCAGGGTGAGCAAATGTCTCTGTGGAGAAGCTTTAAAGGTAGGAAATGGGGAATTACACACCTGCACATATTCTGGTGAGGGTTTGTATAACCATCCACTTGTGGTCGTAGGAGCTTGTGGATGTTTCAAGAATATACAGGAAAATCTCCTTGAAGAAAACCTAGAGCCAGAATCGATATGACACCGGGAACAACGTCAGCCATAGAAAATGTGAAGAGGCTCTCAGCTGCCTGCGTCATCAACTAAACACAATAATTCTACCTGACTTCAGTCCAGAACAAACACCTGGCAGATAAAGGTCACGCGTACACCTTTCCCCCCTCCTCAGACTGAATATAAATACCACCACTCAACTGAACAGAACTGAAGTTTGTTAAACAGATGAAACATCCACATTCTTCGGCGAGATGGTAAGACCTGTATGAGGATTACTGAGACAAACTCAGCAGCAACTCGAGCTATGAGATTGTTTCCCCCCATCGATAAGAGGCAGTAGGATGCAGATACATGTCCTTTCTACATAAAATTAGCTACAAAGGACAAAAACAAGTGAGAGATTGTTTCCGGAGTCAGTCACAAGGACGTGAATCACTAACAAGTCACATACCCACGACCAGGACTGAGACAGAGGAACAGGGGAAGTAAAGGTCAGCTGGTGCGCTCGCCTCCAGGATGAGTCAGCAAAAAAAAAAAATAAATAAAAAAGCTCACCTCGATTTGCATCTTGAGGTGAGTCTTGAAGTGGGAGAGCAGCGTGAGGAAAATGGAGAGTGAGAGCTCAAAGACCTCAGGCACAGAGGAGACGCCATTCTTGGACAGGGCCACGCACAGGTACTGCTTTATGGCGTTGATGAACATCTCATTGGTCTTGAAGATGGGCCCGGCGTTCTGAAGGATGGACAGCAACAGCTGCAGTGACAAGACCTTCGATCGCAGCTCGTGAGACCTGAGGAAGAAGAGGAGAGTGGAAATTCACTCGGTGTAGCAAACCAGAACATGAATAAACAGAATATGAACGACGTAAATCAGATTTTCTCTCTTCCCTCGCTGGGTCCACGATGTTAAGAGCTTTACAAAAACAGGAAGTGACTCAGAAAAACACAAAAGATGACAACCAGAAAATTTGAAACAGGTGACAAAGGACCCACATTTATATACAACTAAGTTCACTTCCACAAGCTAGATGTACAAAGAAAGCAAACTCGAACTTCCAGTGGAGAAACCAGTTGTGCACATAAAACCCATTGTCTGACTAAGTTCTAAGTGTACACACTGGGACGGAGTTGTAAAGTTCAATATTTTACAGCCCTAAGTGGTTTACGGGATGATTTCTTACTTGGGATCAGGTGGTCCGTCTGACAGCGGTTTCATTGACAGCTTGCAGAGTGAGCGGAAAACAAGGAAGGCATCTTTCTGGAGGATGTGGGAGAATTTAGCAGCAGGTGGCTGGCCCGGTGCTGCTCCTGATTCCTGCAGTGAAGAGAAAAGCACTCACTTGGACAAATGAAAGAGCTACAGGATGATGAAGAAGACAGGGACTTTTTGAAAAAGCATTTTACAGTCGTTGTCTTTGTCCGGACTTCACCTGAGTGTCATTGGAGGAGACTGACAGTCTGTCATCAGGCAGCGAGGGGGTGAAGCTGGCAGAAATGGGGGTGCCAGGGATGCCGTTGGCGTGGACGTGCTCGCTGTCGCTACCCAGGGTGCTCTCATCCTCCAGGCCGCTCTGGGTGCCCTCCGTCATCGCTTCGGCTGGCTCCGACTCTGGTTGCTCGCCGACACCACTCGCCTCCTTCGTGTCCGAGCAGAGGCTCGCTGGGTCCAGGCAGTGGCCTGTGAAGGAGAAGGTCACAGTTCAGAAACACCTCTAAAAGGCTTGATCCGTTGTGCTTCATGAGGGAAATGAGCGGGATGACGGGGTGAGACTGGATGTGAGAGTGCATTCGTGCTCAGAGCTCCTCTCCAACATTAAAGCCTGTTAGTCAAAATGCTGTTCAGGCATAAAACTGGAAGGCGAAGCAGCATTCTGTTATTTGCACAACTTAATAGACCTTCAGCCTTAGAAAAATGGGGCTTTTGAAAATTCTGCAAACAAAGAAAAAGTACTCTGCCTTCATACTGACGACCTGACCTGACCTACAGTTTTGACAATGCATCCTACAAAGACAGGCCGTCCGTTTCTCTCCAGTGTTTGTGCTGCCACTCACTCAGTTTTGTAGGGAGACGCCTGTTTATCACAGCTGAACTGCAGAAGCAGTTCACCGAAAGTTTAGCTTGTATATAAAAAAAAAACAAACAGATTTCATGCTGTCCTATATAAACACAAGAGCTGTGCAAAGAATGGGAAAGAAAGTGTAAGACACCTCACCTCCTGCGACAGTATTGACCACCTCCTGCAGGATACTCTGGACTATTTCTTGGGCTTTTTCCTCATAGTTTGGGACTTCTTCATCTTCGTCGTCCTCCTCCTCCTCCTCCTCACCTGCTTCTGGATGCTGCTGGGCTGCTGCATCTGCACACAGTTGTCGGACACACATCTGTTGTAAACCCAGGACAAGGTGTCGACACCAAATCCTGCAAAGGTTCTTACTTTGTGCTGCTGCTGTGGCCTGGTCTGCTTCTGTCTGCTCATTCTCCGCCACACAGAACTCAGAACCATTTTCTGGGTCTGGGCGTTCGTAGACGGGCCTCTGCTCTCCCTGCTCCTCCAGCTCACCAGATAAAGTCCTGCTGCTGCCCTCTGGAGCCGGAGTGGAAGGGGTGGATGGGGTGGACGGGACGGTGATGCTTGGAGTTGGAGGGGTGACGGGCCCGTTGGTCTCCTGGGTCAGACCCTTGGCAGGTGGGTGGATGTGAGTCTGGAGCTGCGGGGAATCGGACTCTGCGTGCTGGGTGACTGGGGAGTGCTGCCTGTGCCGCTCTCGCTCCAGCTGCTTCGCTTCCTGCAACTGAACGCCAGGTGGGATGCACAAACGTGCAAAACAACAACATATACCACACACAGACGGTGAACACAAGCAGCATTCATAGACGCACACACACGCACACAGACACACACACACACACACACACACACACGCGCAAACACAGGTTAAGATAATACACCACACATTTAAATCATTTGTACATTCCCTGGCAGCTAACTGAGCCCAGCACAGAGCCACAACAATCCTGGGCGTCTTTCAGGTAAAGCCTGTTTGTTCTTATGGAAATGTATCATTCAGAAACAACATGCCACTAAAACAGCGATGATTACAAACGCAGTGGAATCGCTTCATGCTGAAGTGAGTCCACTGATGGCAGAAGTTACTTTTCAGGTGAAAACCGGCTGAAAGAGCCGGGTCCTGGCTGAGGTGCCTGGCTGACACGTGTCACAACAGCTTCTGGGACAGTTTCCAGAGCTGCGGAGCTCTGGAAACCGTTGCAGTACTTTTAACTTACGAGACATTTGCACACAGTCGTGAGCTAAAGAATGTTGTTACGTTGGTCAATATAGTTCTGTCAGATGCAGCGTTGCTTTGAGGTCAAATTTGGTTTCTGAGAAGAGACGATGGCTGTTTCCACAACCTTCCACCAATATACTACAGACAAGAGCATGTAACAACAACAGTTCACTGGAACTGTTGTTCCAAAAAAAAAAAAAAGACTTTTCTTCAGTCACAGGCATCGAGCAGCAACATAGATGTTTCATCTCTGAGAGCCACATTTAACATGTTTGTTATGCAGGTATTGAATATTACATATAGTATATGTTAAGGGTAATGTGGAAAAAAAAACCCTGTGATATTCAAATTACCCATGTTGTTTGCATACAACCCGGAAGGACGGGTTGTATGCGGGAAAATACCTGTGTTTTTACGTAACGTGCAAACATTGCTACACCTAGCTAGCTAGCCAGCTAGCTAAAGTTATCAAGCTACCGTAAGTTAGGGTAATGCAGTTACTACAGCTAGCTAGCACAAACCTATAAAACCCTGAAGGATTTTGTTTGTAAACTACACACGTTTTATGGGTAATTTGCACATTACCCTTTTTTCCCACATTTCCTGTAACATACACTCACAAAAAGTTAGGGGTGTTATTATATTGTTTTTATTTGATCCCTCTCTTGGCATTTTAATTACGATATCACATCTATCAGAATAGACCTTAAAATTCAACAAGTTAGATTAATTTGACCGTCCCTAAACTTTTAAATGCATATCTCCAACTGTACAACATTTCAGTACTTTTTTGCATAACATGCTGTTCTCTAACAAGGTGATTAACTTAGCGCATCTCATTGATCAGTTCACCACGAAATGTTCAGATATGGTTCAATTTGGCATGAAAACAGTCCACTTCATCGTTCTTACTTTGACAACAAGTCACAAAGACACCTAGTGTTTCAATAAATTGTTGGGGTTGAAGAAACAACCATTACATGGTTCTACTTAAAAGTTCTACTTTCATAATGTTGTATCACTGCCGCAGGACCGTTTTAGATTTTCCATTAACTGAATATCCCTAACTTTCTGTGAGTAGTGTATATATACACATATTTCACACCCAAGAATAAGAGAATGGCCAAAACTTCCAAATCTCTCTGAGGCCGTGTAACACACAGGTGCTTTGGTCATCCTGCAGAATTTGCCTTCATTTGCAGGTTGCAAAGCTCCCACTGACCGAGTGAGTCAGTATGTGCAACGAGCATAGTGGACGGTTTGGAAACCAGCGCATTTCTTCCCTCTAATCAGTTTCAGATTCCATGTCAAGTTGCACTGTTTCATAGGAAACGCCGACACGAGCTCCAGAGTACAGAGCAAAACAATCACAAAGCAGTGAAGATTTTCTCAGCCAAGCTACAACAACAGGCCATGGTGCATTTTCAATCCAAGTGCATTCGTAGAGTCACTGGAATTAAACAAGCTATGAGAAAAGAAAGAGGTCTGAGGAGTGTTGAGGGGAAAAGAGGGGACAGTAACTGAGGAGAGACGTGTTACAGATGACAATATAAATAGTGTGACACAAAACAATGGTGAGAGATGGTGATCCTTTTCTCTGTGCCCGACTTGACTTAATGCCTAATCTTCCTCTACAGACCGAATTTTACTAACCACTTCATTACATTGCTCTTTATTTGTGAGTTTCACATTTATAATGCAAAGTCCTTTTCACAAACAAATGTGTTTTCATCTTAAAGCCATCCCACCAATTAAACAAGCCTTCTCTTATTGCTTTGTCACGATGTATTAAAAAAAAAACCCAAACATATCCAACGGGTGAAACGGATCGTGTTGAAGAAGATAAACGGTAACAAGCCCCTACAAACACACCTTGACTGGAGGGGACAGCCAAGGCAGCACAAACAATCTAAGCTCATTATTTAAATGCCACCTCGGTCGGATCTTGACGGCTGAATGTGATCAAGTGTGTGTGCACGCGTGTGTGTGTGTGTGTGTGTGTGTGATCATATCATGCTGAGCTGCAGACAGGAGGATGCATCCATGTACAAACTCTGAAAGTGGATCTCTGTGCAGCAGTGACAACACAACAAAAGGCCTTGAAATCGGTCTCGTCTGCGTCTCCACTGCTGACTGCCATTTTATCTGCATCTGCGTCTGACTCAACACCAGTCGCTCGATGTTCCAGAAGGACTATCAGTATGTCAGGAATGAGACACTCACAGCCAACCTATGCTAAAAAAAAAAGCCAAAAAACACTTCCACACCCGGGAAATATAAACCGAGCAAGATGATTGGTCAGCAAAAGCCATGTCTAGCAATATGGTGGAAGAAGTACGGAGCACACCTGCTCCTGTGCAGGGAGGAAATGAAGTCGTGAACGAATGAACGTGGGGGAAGCTTAAGCGCAAAAAACCAAACCAAACCAAAAAAAAAACATAAAGAAAACCACAGATGCACAGAGAAAAGTTGAAAGAGTTCGGATCAGGCAAGTCATGGCAGTCCTGCACGCTTTACCTGGCGATCACGCTTTCTGGAGGCCAGAGACCAAGTTAGCTTGTGATTTGTAAGCTATGTGTCCGAAAGAAAGGGAGGGAGGCAGGTGAGGAAGGGGGAAAGTGTCATTCAAAAAGAAAAAGATGACATTAGAGCAAGCTTTTGTTTTGAAGGCAACACCAACATGTCCTTGACATCAGCAACAGTATTTAACAGCTTTCATCATGTTACAATCCAATCCGACCCTCTGTGCTAGCACGTATTTCTAATTTCCTTCTCTACTGCCTTTATCCCACTTTTGTCATTTTCAAATTCATTAGCTCAAGAGTGGCGTTTACACTCACTCACAAGTGACTCGGTGCATTCTGAGGGAGGGCGTGGTACGTACTGCTTGATTCTCCATGCGGGCGAAGATGACGTTGAGCATCTGCGTGAGCGTGGCCTTGGCTGTGGTTTGGTTGATGAGGTTCTTGCTCGCCAGGTAGATGTTGTAACATGTGCGGACGGCCTGCAGGACGGTGCCCTCGTGGATTTCTATGTGCTGGGAGGTCACTGCCGTCAGCAAAGCCTGAAAGGGTGAGAGAACGGTGTGCGTCATTTTGATTCATTGCATCATCTGACGATCCAAGTATCACTGCCGGTGAGGAACTCAGCACACCTTGATAATCTGTAGCTGCACGCCCTCATCGGTCTGCGGCCCTTGGAAACACGCGCAGATGGTCTCCATGATCCTGTCGATGAGCTTCTTGCCCGGGGCGGTGTTGTCCGGGGCGCTGCCTGTCAGGTGGCCGTACGCTATCAGCTTCTACACGCATACACATACGTCATGTGTCAGAAAATATAACACATAATCAAAATTGGGCTGCACGTTAGATACGAGTATGTCACCATTTGGGGGGGTGGGGGGTGGTGCAGTCTGACTTGTCCTGTCACTGACCTGTAAACAGTCGAGCGATGTGATGACGATGCGGGGACATTTGGACTGACATGCCAGCTCAAACGGCAAGAAGTACTTGTCGGCTTCAATAAAGTTGGTCTTTGATTTGATTGGCGGTAAGGTGCTGGATCCCGATTTTGCATCTCCACTGGGCGGACTAGGAAGGACGAGCAGAGAGAGAGAGAGAGAGAGAGAGAGAGAGAAAAAACAGATAAGACTGTGAGGTAAACACAGTGACCACACGGTGCAGGCCGTCAACTGGAGTGGAGGAGAGAGGAGCGGGGGCTCGGTAAACCGCCCTGACACTCTCCCATCCAGACGTGACCAACAGGGCGTGAAAACAGGAGTGAACAACCCCCCAGTCTGAACAGGACTGCTTAAGGGTAGTATGTCTCACAGGGGGAATGTGATGGGGCGACATCTTTATTACCGTCAATATAGTATAGTGCCTGAGTGCTTCATATTTTTCACTTATTCTGTCTCGGGAGGCGAGGTAATCCCAGAACGACTCAGGCTCCGACTTTGTCATGTGTCCCTGCTGACAAAGCATCTCCAGGTCTCACGATTAGTTACTGAACCTTACAACAAGTGACACAGCTATTTAGTTTCCAGAATAAGAGTAAAGCATCCACTGCACTGCGCAGGAGGAAGGAGGGACAAGTACGGAGAGGAAGGACCTGCAGTTTACATCGAGACCGGGACAATACGCGAGACAGTAGAGAGGTTGGATTTAGGAGCCGTGTTAGGAAGTGGTGGAAAGAAAACACTGGCTGACAAGAGCTTGAGATGAAAGAAAGTAAAGACTGGGAGCGATGGATGGAGGACATTTTCCATGAGATGGAAAAACAAAGGAGGAAACAAGCTTTGAGTTAGGTGATTTCAGCCTTTGAAAAAAAGCAAAGAGCTTCCACCCGTTTGGCGAATCCGTCCGGTGTCGGACTAGGATGCCGTTTGCGGATGTGCTGTGTGTCTGTAGGGAACTCTTGCCACGCTCGTCCTGCTCTTCTACTCAGACAACATGAACATGAACTGGGTGCAGTCAGGCAGCCATGGGATCCGTCTGCCCGTTCAGAATTATGATCATTATAATTATTACATACTGCCAACAAACACCAGAGATGAACACTGACTGTTCTGTCAAATTCTTATCAGAACAAACAGACATTTCTTTTCAACACTGTGAGTCACCGTTTGAGGCAGAAGCAAGAAACTGAGCTATATTTTCTAAAAATAATACTCAAATATTTGGAGTATATTTAAACACAGTACATTATCCAGTAAAAGATTGGGGGGGATGGGGGGGGCTTTGACAGATGTTATCACTCTAAACGTGATTGTAAATGACACTAGACGTGCTCTAGACACCTGAAGAGCAAATCAAATTTCATTGCAGAAATACAATGGCAATAAAGGCGATTCTGATTCTGTTCAATCTCAACACTTCATCAACACATGAACAATCCTTGTTTTTAAGTCATAATATTCACAACTCGGTTCACCCTCCTACACAGTTCAGTACTTAAAGGTGCTCTTGTTTAGTCTGGGTGGGGGATTTTGGCAATACCGGTAGAATAAATGAAGACAAATGAGTGATTTCAAAAGGGCTGCGAGCTCCTAAGAAGTATATTTGTATTCCTGCAGGATGGGCGAGACTATCACATCAATATAACATGAAAAATAGGTGAAAGTCACAGAGAACTCAATGTGAATCCGAAGCAGCAATCTGTGTGTGTGGGGAGGTGCTGCATCCAAATCATATACATCCATCTTTCATCCAGGTTCCTGGACCATCTTATCGGGAGTGAGCGCATTAAGAAGGAAGTGGAAGAAACTCTGTGGAGAAGGTGAAAAGAGGTGAAGGGAGGGAGGATGGAGAGGATAAAAACTTAAGAGGGAATAAACGTGTTAGCAGGAGGAGAGACCCGAGATTCCATAGCCCACATCGTTACTTGGCAACACACACACACACACACACACACACACACACACACACACACACACACACACACACACACACACACACACA
>JBBMJM010000014.1:2923427-2933826 GCA_037832705.1 Centriscus cristatus | reverse complement strand
TGTGTGTGTGTGTGTGTGTGTGTGTGTGTGTGTGTGTGTGTGTGTGTGTGTGTGTGTGTGTGTGTGTGTGTGCGTGTCTCGCGAGTGCAGCCACATTAATCTCCATGAGTGAGCGCTAGCAGGTGTTAACCTATGTCACTCTTAATCGCCATGGCAACAGAGTTGTTGCACCTGGAGGTGTCATGATGCTGTGTCACACAACGTCCCATCCAGATACACACATGTAAGAGTGCACAAACAATGTACAAACGCTGTTGAAAAGAAAAGCTGTGCATTTCTGGAAACACAATCGAGGTTTCGCCACTGTTGTGCATATTGTTATTGGAGTGTGAATAAAGAAAGATGTCTGTCGGTTGGTTTTGAGATACCGATTTATGTGTTAATCAGGAAATTGGCTTAAGAGTTGATGATAGTTTTCGTTTTCATGCTCATTGTCGCACGCTCGCTCCTGTTAAAGGTCGCGGTTGTACAAGTGTGTAGAACCTGGACACCACAGGGCCACATGAAGGACAACCATCACCTACGGGTGATTTAGAGTGACCAGTTAACCTCAGCGTGCTTTTGGGGGTAGGAGGAAGCCGGAGTATGCAAACTCGACATCGGAATCAAACCAGGGATCTTCTTGCTATGAGACGGCAGCGCCACTGAACCACCGTGTCGCCTGTAATCAAAAAAGGTTCTGTTTGTAAATAGACGGGATTCTCAGGCTGTAATAAAAACGCCAGTGAAAACATATCCACAGGCAGAATCAACTCATCATCCGAAAGGCTCTTTTGAGATCAGCTTCAAAATATCTTCCTTATAGTGTAATCATTTCAGCTGGAGGTCAAGTACCGACGGTTTTTGGGAGAGCTCTCTTAATGCACCCTTAAGTCCTCTGGCTCTTTGGCTACGCTCGTCTGACAGGCAGGAGTAAGCGATGGCTTGTGGAGGAAATGCTTGAGAGGGACTTTTGGCTGGAATGTGGAGCGGTTTGCTCCCAAAAGGCCACGCTGCAGAGGCCCCAGTGTGGCTGCCACACGCTGTGATTGCCAGGGGTCACTGCCCGGAGCCCGGACCCTTCAGCTCCAGACACTTCGACGCATGATTTGGGGTTAGCGTGTCAGGATTTTTTTCTCTGCCTGCTGGCAGACCCCCAGATTACACCTCCACCCCTCTTCTTTGGGGAATGGAAGAAGTCGGGAGAATGTGTGGAAAGGGAGATGCTAAAAATCCAATGAGAACATTTGAGTGTGATCATGAACACATGAGGAAGCGCTTGATGTTCATCGTGACAGACGTGTTGCAGCCGTGTTGTTTACCTTCTGAAGGAGGTGATGATGAAGCAAAACACGGCAAGCTAATGCTGGGTGGCAGCTCTCTGACTCCAGCCCCCCCTGGGCTTTCTGTTGGCTGGCCCAGCTGTCATCTTTCTAATGATTTCTTTATTTTGCAGGAAGAGCTTGTCGCCAGGGGAAACACGCCACTTCCGGCAGGGGGAAACCCGACGCTGGTCCAGGCTGATGCTGGGACCCGCTACGTCTGCAGCCACATCACAAGGGACCTCCACACCCTTTCATCCTGCCTGTGTTTCTTTGCTTTCCTTCTCCCACTATCCACACAGTCATCAGTATCACCCTTTCTCCGACAGCCCCCTCTTTTCCTCGGGGTGGTTTAACTTTACTTCTCAGTAGTAATAGTTTTCTTTTGACTTGTAAATGATTATTTAGTCTTCTGTTTTAGAAGCACATAGCAGATCCAGATACCATGATACAATACCCCCCAAAAACATTGTGTTTAGAAGTTATTGTCTGTAACTGAACATTTGGACAAATTTAGACCTTCAGCTTTATGTCATGAACGTATCTGAAACCTCTTAGTGCTCTGGGCTCTGGCCAGTTGGGTCGAGGTGAGTGGGATCACCCTCGGGAAGCCTCTCCCAACATCCCAAGAGCCTTTACTTTCTTCTAGCCTTCCATCAGGAACCTTGAGAGGGCCTTGAAGAGAAGAAAACTAGCTCCCCTTCCCTCCTCCCCTCCACATTTTGAACATAATCAGGCCCAGCCTCCCAATCACGAAATCCAAGTTGAGCGCGACTTACAGCTATTCTCCCCCCCTGCTTCTCTCCAGGCCCCCCGGCTGCGAGATTGTTCCAGAAACAACAGATGGAAATTGTGAGCGTAAACATGTAAATATGGCAGGAGTCATGGCTGAGAGCAGCGTGGATCAGAGGTCTCCTCCGCCATCACAGGGAAGCTATTATGGCATGAAACGGAGCAAAGCCTTCAGAAAACAACCACTTTGTGCCACAAGTGATAGCTGTCAGGATGGAAAACACAGAAGCATAAACACGCGCAGTCCAAGCAAACCGACATACGACAAAGAGTGAAATGGAGCGTTTCTGACTTGTTGAGGTTAAATCTGTCTCTGCTTCAGCCAGATGAGTACAACTATACAACGTACAGGTCTCCTTAATGAGAATATGTGTTTCATATAATATGGTCGGAGTCTGAAGAAAATGATGAGCTCGACCGACACACAGGTAATGTATACTGTGCGTGTGTTATGTAAAATTGCTATTTTCATATATCCTAATTGTGCTGGAGTAATCGATGCAGGGGCACCTGGAAGTCAACGCACGCAGCCCAGCCGAAATGTAAACACGTTCTGAGGCTGATTGGTATCCAAACCACAGGACCGTTACCTGTCAAGTCTGAGCAGCGCTGACTGACGTGATGTGTGTGTGAGTGTGTGTGTGTGTTTGGGTGTGCGTGTAACTTTTATGTGTATGTACGTGATTGAGTATGATTGAAACGCTGGAATGTTCTGGTTAAAATCAGAGGGTCTGATTCGGTCCAGACTGACAGTGTCATCATGTAATCTAAATGGTTCTCCGTTTGATTTCTGGCCGCAGCGCAGAGATGACGAGATTAATCGACCTCTCTATCTACTGAACGAGCGACATGTATTGAACTATTCTTTCCTGGTTCTGGATACAAGAATTCAGGTTGCAAACTAAAGATGTTTCTGTTTTTCTGTGAACGGACCCTTTTTTATTTTACATCATTTAAACCAAGTTGTGAAGAAACACACTTTCTCACAAATGCCATCGTGTTTCTGGAAAAGGTGTGCTGACGATGCTCACGGTTGTAACATTAGTTACCGTGCTGCGTTTCAGCTGGAAGCGCGACGTGATTGACGGCGGTGCCTCCGTCTGCAAACTCTGCTGGGGGCTCAACACTGTGGGGAAGCTGCCAATGATATCCGTTGTGTAATTTTCTATTGGCAGGTGGGTGATGGCCGTGATTAAATCTGGGCTTTAGCCCCTGCCATCAGCATTATTGTGTCGGGATTCCCGGAGTCCCTGCTCTGCAGATCCTCTGTCACATTCTGTCATGCCAGCTTTGGGGCCTGCCAGCTGGCCCTGTGGCATGGCATAACAGAGACAATGTTCGGAGCCCCCCCCCCCCCCCGTCTAGCCCTACCTCTCAATCAGACCTCTTTTTTTCCTCCCCACTTTCAATCCCCCATCATTGAAAGACTCATCCCAACAGCACTTTTTTAAAAGATGCATCATAGTCTGCTGCTGCTTTTTCACGGCATCTGACTGCGATTATGTGCTGGGGGAAGAGAGGGTCACATTTACCATTTGGCGGGTGTGAGATGTGCAAGTCTGGTCGTGCTGGGCAAGAGATCGAGATGCGGCCAAATGTCAGCTGTGCTCCAACAAAGACCCATCTCGCTGACGGGCATGTTTGTTTAAGAGGTGGTGAGCAGAGCGCCGGCGCTCTCGCTCCAGCTTTGGCCCAGGACACTTTACCTCACACACTTAACAGGGATTTCAGGGTGAGTGTGAATCAGCATTATGCTGTCAGCGTCGTAATTACCTTTGTTTTCCCTCCAAACATGGCACGTTATCCTGAGGTCACCGTGGAAATACAAATAATTTATAACTGCCTGCTCAGTTCGTCAGACAAATGTTTACACTGTTTTATCGTCAGCAAATCTCAACCCGTTTTAACATGGTGACAAACGTCTTGTCGACCAATAAACATCGGACCAGACAGCGGACGTGACAGGGAGACAATGAAATATTTAAAAATATATATATGTTAATCATACATTTTAAAACAACTATATTATTTACATATATATTATATATAATTATACACTTTTTCAAAATCCAGCTCATGTTCACTACACAGTTCTACATTCTAAGTTACATTTTTATTATTATTTATTTTTATTTTTATATTACATTTTATATTCTACTTTTTAAAGTTTCTACTTGCGTTCTACTTGTATTTTTGACATTGTACGGTATAAACCTTCGTTTCTACTGTGCACACGACCTCTTGATGAATTCGAATGCGACTTATCTTGTCTGGTTGCGTGTAAATGTTGCATTTCTACACATCTCAGCTCTCTCGCTCTCCTTTTGCCCCGGGACTGAAGTATTTTACTGATTCAAAATTAGCCCGTGACACGTCAGGTGCGTACAGTATATCACCGAGTGCGCTGACCTCTGGAACATCTCACCTCATGCTGTGAACGTGTCAATATTATGAAGTGCTGTCATCTGATCTAATGGGGTCCATGTCGGTGGACAAGCTGTGACCCATGCCTGCACATGTCATCTATTCCTGGCTATTGTTTTAACAAAATGGTTTACGTCTGTGCAATTTGTTCAATGCTGCGTCGATGACCGAACATAGATCTAATTACATTTTCACTTCTGTCCAACAGACGCTGTCAGGAGTGTTTGTTTGGTTTTGTTTTTTCTACTTGCATTTACATTTATCAATGAATGTGATTACCAGACAAATGGTGGAGGAGGGGGGTTACCTCACGACACAGAGGCTAATAGTGCCAACATTAAACATTTTAATGAATTAACGACACATTTATTAAATGATTATTCCGTGATTCATAGCTTTTAGTGTGCGTGAGCTCTGCTCAGGTCGGTTCAGGTGGATTTCGGAGCAGAGCAGATCCAGATCCAGCAGCAGATCCAGAAACACCAGCTCCTTTCCTTTGTATTCACAGATTCAGTGACACTGTTATTCTGTCGAGTCCGAATCAAGGCCAGAAATATTACGGCCCTGTCACTCTATCCTTTGCTTTCTGTCGTCTGAGCAGTTGCTCACTGAGTGCTCTTGGAACGTAGCGCCTCTGGATGGATTTTTTTTTTTTTTTAGGGGGGAATAATAACGTATCTGTGCCCGGAGTGTCTGCTGCCTTCTTTCATTTGTATGTGCACGTGTGTGCACGCTGCTGTGATCCCTGCAAAGACGCGACAAACGCCAAAACTCACATGAGACCACGAATGTGTGCTCACAGAGGGCTTGTGTGCAAAGAGCTGGAAAAATAGATGTTGAAAATCATCATTATCACGTCTTGTTTTTATATCATCCGCTGCAGCGCACAATCTGCGGTTGATGCTGCCACCACTTTACTTTTTTATTGTTTACCTTTCTTATCTATATCTGTTTTTCTTAGGTGTGGGGGATTCCTCTGGGTGCTTAAACCCATTCAGCCATGACCTCATCTAGTTTACATGCTGCCAAGTCAGAATTAATTGTGGAATCTGTTTATGCAACAATTTTTTTTTTCCCAACCATTTGCTTTTTTTCTTTTTTTTTCATAAAGCGCTCACACAGGATACATTTTCTCACACATTTCAGCGAGAAGGGATGACACGGACCGCAGCGCTGCGCTCATCACAGACAGGCACGGCGTACCAACGTGATGAAGCACGCCCATTCATCACCTTCAACCTAAACGCATCCGACAATCAGATGTACTTCACGGACGAAATAACGCTGTACGGTTCCCGATCTGTGTGCGAGTCACATACAAACACACACTTTGGATGCGGTAACTCCCAACGGTAAAATCCACATTAAAGGTGAGTGTTGTTATTCTGCTTTCGGTCCTGCTAGACTCATCAGTTATCCTCTATGGCCTCCAGGATGTCTGCCACCCCCCCTCCCTCCTCCTGTTTGTTTTATATATATATATATATAAAAAAACCTCTCAAAGTGGGGAGTGTGGAGTGGGTGCGTCTGACACAAAAGTAAAAACACATCTTTCATGTCTAAATACATCTGACAAAGAGATGCTTTATGAACTGTCACCTGAAGGCAGTCCTAAAAGCAGCAGTGAACAAAGTGGCCATAACGTTTAATCCAATTGGCTTTCAGGCTCCGAAACCATCTTAGCAGATGGTCGGCTGTAATATGAAAGTTATTCACCCACTCACTACTGCACTGTGTCTGTTATATCACCATGTCCTGTTATTCTTTATGGCTTCCATAGGCACTAAAGAGGAGAGAAGTTATTTTCTTTTCATTACTTCTCTCTCTAGGGGGACTGGGAGACTCGGTCCAGCTCTTCCCCTTCACTCCAGAAATTCTTTTCAATTAAAGGCCTGTCCTACCAGATGGTAGAGACATTACGCCAGTGGTCTGCTGATGTGCCGCCCCTGCAACCAGTGGACAGCCATTTCATTTACCAGGCAGTAAATCTTCAGACACCTAATGTCCCACAGCACAGGCTGCCGCTGCTCCGCAACGCCAAAGTCTTACACCCCTTTCAGGACGTTTGCCGTCCTACCCTTCCATCCCACAATCACACGTATATTGTCTTTGCCGCGGATCAATTAAAAGGATGAGGTCTAAAAAAAGGGGCCATTTGTAGAATGGACGTCCTCTAGGAAACGAAACAGCGGCAGAGAGCATTGGAAGCGTGAATAATTTATCCCGAAACCCTATCACAGTGTTTGTATCAGTTTCCATCATAAAGCTCGGCGAGGGAGAGGAGGAGGAGGGGCTGGGGGGGGGGTATATCAGTCCGTGTGACTGGCTCTGCGGGGAGGGTACAGTCGAGGGTCTTATGGGCAACTACATGCCTATAAATCCACTTTCTGTCACTGGAGAAGGAGGATGAGTGAAAGCCGTGCATAAAGACGACCAAACTTTAAAAAAAAAAATAAAAATCACATTTTTGAGGAAAGTAACATCAATAGATGTTGAAAACAATAAAGACCCTCAAAGACAGTTTCAACGCACCGAGCGGCCATAAACTCCTACTTTATAAAAGAACGTGTAGGGGAGCAGGAAAATCGTCACTTTTTTTTTTTTACATGATGTCTGCAATTTACAGCTGCGCCATCACTGTTTTATGGTGAACGTGAAGCAGAAGGAGGTCAGGTGCCGACAATGAATTCCACTCTTTTGGCAGGTGGCATTTTCTTTTTTTTTTCTTTCTTTTTTTTTACATGAAGTGTTACACGTGACGGCTGCAACAACATTCCAAGAGAAATGAAAATAAGATTCCGCCGGCTTTAATCTTGAACTTAGTGGACAATGAACAGCATATATCAAAAGAGTTCACACGTGTTTCGCCTCGTTTCGAGCACTGGGATGACCTTTGATGCTGTGAGATACGAGGGTGTGGGCATGTGTGTGTGTGAACGATCCTTCCACATCTGGGAGAAGACTACGAGTGCCTAACACATTCGCCAGACCCTGATTACCACTGGAAATTGCCAGACATGTGGAATTTTTGTTGTTGTTGTTCTTTTTCTCCTTAGTTCATCAGTGAATTAAGACTGAATGATGAGCAGCAGCAGAAGAGAGAAAAGAATCATCACACGTTATTACCGCGCATAACATCTCACTCCACTGCCAGAGTCAAAGCCCTGAGAGGCGACTCAACCAAAGATGGATACGGTTTCCTGAATCCTGCGCACCTGATTTTATGGTTTGTCTGTGAGGACCAGCGAGTGTGTAAATGTCTGCACTGCGTCCGGTGCATAAATGCAGATTTGATATCCGATACCTGACAAATACTGATGGCTTCTTTTACGTCTTGATCTACGCTTTGGAAATAAAAGGACATACGCCCGCGGTTATTCAAAATGTGGTGTGCGTTGATGAAGCGCATCAGAAGTCATTTGCTGCCCATTTCCTGCCACGTTGGAGACTTGTAAAAACAGAGCTCCCGGTGAGAGAGAGAGAAAAGCAGCTCGTCTGAGCTCGTCTGAGCTCACCAGCGCTCTGTCCTGGCCGGCAATCGCTCCCACTGTTCCCAGCTGCCGTGGAAGTGGAGCAGGGAGACGTCGGACTGCTACTGCCAGCAGACTTGCTGCGTTCTGCGTCTGAAGCCCGCGCCAAACCTCCCCGGTCCCAGCGGACGGTGCCATTTTCTGCGAAAGTGAGAGAAAGTCTGTTTTTTAGAGGTCGAAGGCAGCTTGTTAGGCTGCTCTCTCTTTACGCACTCCAACTCCAACGGGAGCTCTGGGACATTAGAGGAAATCCCACAGAGTTTGAAGGAGACTCAGTCAAAACAAAGTCTTCTGTCAGGACCATAACCCACAACCATTTTCACACATTGTCCTACCTGCTAAAGGTGTTTGCAGTTACTTATTCCATGGATGAGTGAGGAGGGAAAAGAGTCGAAACCCACAGAAGGAAATCCGTTTTCACGTCAGTGTAGTTTGTACTTTCCTAATGGTTAAAATAAACCTACCCACAAAGGGTCAGACAGGTTTAAACTGTACCCAGTCTGTTAATTGAAAAATAACTGTCGTGCTTTTAATCAAAAACTTGGTTGTTACACTGGCGAAGCACCGTTTCCGCTGACCAGGTCGTTGATTAAGACCTGCACAAACTTCTTCATAAATCACATATTTGTGTCGCACACAGTCCGCAAGACACGCACGTTCATTATACATCTGTCAGGCTGCCTTTATACATGTTTGCATCGCTTTCGCTCACCTGAATATACCGGAACACAAGCACATCAGTGGCTGTTAACTGCAGGCAGTCTGTTAGCCACCCGCACCTGGCTCAAAGGACCCCTGAGGAAGTCAAAGTGCCTGTAAGATCACATTTGAGGTTGCACACGGAACCCCACTTAGGAGAATCACATGCTTATAACCAATCGGTAGGAAGTAAATCTGAGCTCACGCTTCGCGGTTTGCTGTTGTAGATGAGCACATATCCTGAGTACAGTGGGACACGTCGGTACACCGACATTTATAAACAATGAGCACATACTAAATTTGCGTAATAACCATAATAACCATAACCTTTGCACACGTTCAACATAGTCCCGTCATGCCCCCGTCATCAGACAGGTCATCAATATCCGACATTTAATCTCTGCACATGCACAAGAGTACATAGATTCTATACGATTCTATCTTTGATGCTAGACGGCCGCCTCGCCCTCAGAAAGAAATCAGTATGAATAAAGGACGTCAGTACTGTAACTGTGACCCCCTCTTGTCCATCACCTGCCCTGATCCGTCCTACAGGTGACGTATGACAATGGTGTTTTCTCCTCAGCTCTGATTTGAGGGTGAAGTGTCATTTTACTCAGCATCCGTAAATAGAACGTGGGGAGCGTTTTCCCCCGTAGAGGCGAATGCATATCATGTTAGCTGAGCTGAGTAGGTGCTAACCTGCTGCTGGCAACCTCCACACTAAACAATACTTGTTACAGAAAAACATGGAAATTGGATCACTATTGTGTGAAAAGTGAACTAATGTTTTGTGGAGCAAAACACTAGAAGGTGTAACACTATCTAATGCGCATTGTTGTCAAGCACGAATTCCCTGGACGGAGTTAAATTACCAGTAACTAAATCAGAACAGCATTTACCGTACAGCGTGATGACAGATTGTGAATTATTTAAAATACCACATGATGGTGAATTTAGTTTACAGTTTGAGTGTTTCCTGTTTTGTTGGAAGTTTCAAAGGAATCACACCATGTCACTTCCTCTACCTCTAATCGATTAAGTGAGTTATTGTGAAAAAGGTAAATGTTTCTCCATAGGTTTGTTAAAGTGTTAAATCTCTATCAAATTATCAGATACCGCCCCTCATTTACAGGTTTAAATGCTCCACGTGTTCAAGTGCAGAGTGGGACTTTGTGGTTTGCTGTGCAACAGTGTGTAAAAACAACACGCGTCAATTACAGAAACCTCAAGACAGCCTATAAAAAAAAAAAAAAAAGGAACAAACTAAGCACCCGTTCGAGCTGTGACACCCCCACACGGCTTTAAATTTACCTGCACTGCTATTTGGAAGTTGGACACCAAACCCCCAGAAAGTATCCCGCAGCATTGAACAAGCTGCCCGAGAAACCACTAACAAGTTTGCTTCCTTCCAAGACACCGTCCTCTGCCCAGGAAAGTCTCTGAGCCATGCCAGCGACACAAAGACAAAAAAGATTACCAGTACGGTCTTGGCTTCGTCGCCGTGCCCTGCAGGCTCGAGCCTATTGTTGCTGCCTTCTTTTGAAGCCTGAGAAAAATATCAAAGTGTTGGGGGGGGGGGGGGGGGTCATTCAGCCCTGAAGCAGTGTGATTAAAAGGAACAAATGGAGAAATGGTTTTCCTCGCTTTTCT
>JBBMJM010000014.1:2890138-2903851 GCA_037832705.1 Centriscus cristatus | reverse complement strand
GAGTTGACACAGGAATAGTGACGCAGCCAGAATAGCCACGGACGACTCAAAGCATGTCACACGTCGCCTAATCATCTGAAGATGTTACCCTGCCGTCTAAGCCAATCAGCTCTCATGACTGGCCTGGCCCTGAACTGACTCTGCCATCCTGAGGTCAAATCCTTCTTAAGAAACAGGACAGTGAGAAGGAGAGTTGAGTACAATTGAAATTGATTTCATATCGCAGTTCTACTACATTCTGGAACTTTTCTGTCTTACATGTCCTTCAAAAGCAAGAAATCCTCATGTATGGTCTTCTTTCTCACACAGGGTACACATAGTGAGATGATAGATGTGCTGGCGACATTGAATAGCAGTGACTGACTGACCCAAAGATAAGACGCACACATCTAAATATTTCCTGTCATTATCTTTCGTTTCCTGTTCTGGGTCACGTCCAGTTCAACTGGCGTGGCATCACTTTAATCCTCGACTTTGATGCCACCACACATGCAAATTAGAAGCAAAGAAGACTAAATCCAAGTAATTGATCTTCTTAACTACGCCCACTCAATTACAGTAGGTTAATGCGAGCTGCTGCTGAGCAGCGCGTTCCCATGCTCAAATGTCCGAAGGTGAGATCAGGTCGACCGCGCTCTCCTTCTGTGGTCTGTCTGAACCTACGTGTGTGAACACAAATCATATCCGTAAAGTGTGTTACATCAGGAGAACTCCGCAACGCAATTTGCAGCCGGTGAACCGCAAAAAAACGGAACATAACGTTTATCTCATAGCCCGATCTGCTCCTCTACCTTCAGCGCTGACTCGGTGCCAAGACGCTCAGCAACAGGAATACAACGGCGCTTTGATCAAGTAGCTTGGCACCTGGGAGGAGGCGTCACAAAGCTTGCCAAGAAAAACAGTCGTATGGAAGCAATCGGCGTCCTCGTTGTGACTCCACAGTCTCTCGGTGCGATGCAGGGCCAGGCCCAGGTTGCTTTACTTAGCTGCTAATAGGTTTAACCTAATCAGCAGCAGCAGCAGCATTCATTTAGTGGTAACACCTCCAAACTGAGCCATGAAACCCCCGTTTGCGCTCCCTCTCTTTTCTTCTTTTTCGAATTGAATTCAAGAAGTTTGCTGTGTTTTTGTCCCTTTTTTTTTTCTATCCCCTGTGTCAGGCTAATGGATAGACGGTAATAACGATTGACCTTTGCGCCACTTTCTTCAAAATCCTCAACATCTTCTGCATGATATTTGTTAAATCAGGCAAGTCCCGAATGAGATCAGAGTCTCTGCTCAGCGCCGCGTACATTTATAAGATCATCAGTGTGCTGAGCGGCGCGGTGTGCTGCTTTGTGATTAGCATTCAGGAAGCCTTGCTGTCCTGTCCCGACTGAGACTCTTCAGTCATTGGTCATTATATTTTAATGAGTTTTATATTGCCGAGGTCATAGAGGGCTTCACGCAAACGAAATGCTGATTTAGGGGCAAAGCTGAAAGCACTGGAGCAAAGGGACTGCAGGAAGAGGAGAGGATAAAAAAAAAGATCTCATCTTATATTCAAACATTTGTATTCTCCTCGACATTCTGTATGTTGCTAACACACTTTCGTATAATAAATGTCAAGTCTCGGCTGGAATATCTATCTACAGTGAGATTCGGTCCACTGAGGTCATGAAGGGTCGCGGGTTTATGAACCTGGATTGGAACTTGGATTATGCAGGATGATTTTTATGTAAAGTAGCATATCGTAATAAATTGTTTTATTATTTCACATGACCAAGAATTTTATCTTTTTTTTAATATTTGATTATTTGATTGTGATTTTAATCAGTTTAAGACAATGAAGTTTAAACTTTTGCCAACAGGTGGAGCTAAAATCCTTTAAAATCCTGTCCATTCTCCCTCTCTCTTTCTCTCTCTCTCTCTCTCTCTCTCTCGCTCTCTCTCTCGCTCTCTCTCTCTCTCTCTCACACACACACACACACACACACACTGTGGCCTACTTATTGTTTGCGTTTCTCCTTTGATAACCACTATAGCAATACATTTATTCATGGACTTATCACAATACATATGTGTCACTTTCATTCAGAAACTCACTGAAGTAGAGACACACTTCTTTCATTTGATTCACAGTAAAAACGTTCACTTCACACCTTTCATCATCTTTCTTTTCATCCAAACCATGCAACATTTCATTTACCAGTTCTGGACATTTACAGGATTCGTTTTTCGGACTGAATATGCAGCCTCTGAACACAACTCATTCGATCTGTTTCTTTTCTCCTCTGCAGATTCTGGCCATCATATCGATCCTCTTCATCATCCTGTCCACCATCGCTCTGTCTCTCAACACCTTACCGGAGCTTCAGGTGTCAGACGAGTTCGGCCATGCGAACGACAACCCTCAGCTAGCCCACGTGGAGGCCGTGTGTATTGCCTGGTTCACCATGGAGTACCTTCTCCGCTTTCTCTCCTCTCCTAACAAGTGGAAGTTCTTCAAAGGTCCACTTAATGTCATTGACTTGTTGGCCATCCTGCCCTACTATGTCACCATCTTCTTGACGGAGTCCAACAAAAGCGTGCTACAGTTCCAAAATGTGCGCCGTGTGGTGCAGATATTCAGGATCATGAGAATATTGAGGATCCTGAAGTTGGCCAGGCACTCCACAGGGCTCCAGTCTCTTGGATTTACATTGAGGAGGAGCTACAATGAACTGGGGTTGCTCATTTTGTTTCTTGCCATGGGCATCATGATCTTCTCCAGCTTGGTCTTCTTTGCGGAGAAAGACGAAGATGCCACCAAATTCACCAGTATCCCTGCCTCCTTCTGGTGGGCCACCATTACCATGACCACGGTGGGATACGGTGACATTTACCCACAGACTCTGCTGGGAAAGATCGTGGGGGGGCTCTGCTGCATTGCAGGAGTGTTGGTTATCGCCCTACCAATCCCAATTATTGTCAACAACTTCTCAGAGTTCTATAAAGAGCAAAAGAGGCAGGAGAAGGCCATTAAGAGGAGAGAGGCACTGGAAAGAGCCAAGAGAAATGGCAGTATTGTGTCCATGAACCTAAAAGATGCATTCGCCCGCAGTATGGAACTCATGGATGTCGTAGTAGAGAAAGGAGAGGATAAGACCTCGATGCACAACCACCTGTCGCCGAACCGTTGGGGCAGCACAACAAGACATGCTTCTTCTGAAACCAACCTCAAGTCGCCGGAAAAAAGAAACCTGGAGTCTCTGCCGCAAAGCTCCCCACAGCATATAACCATCACGACCACCGGAAGTCCTCAGTGGACGAGTAGAACCCCACAGCACCTCAACGTCCAAAAACTGGAGGAAATGTACAACCAGATGACCAAGTCTCAGTCCTTCACCAATCTCAACACGACGAGCTCTATGAGCACTCTGAGCACAACTATGACCGGCCCGGCCTCACCTAAGAAGGCTGTCAGCCCTGAATCCACGTTGAAAGAGCAGGTGGAGCTGGAGATGACGGAGGTGCAACCTTCCTCAGCAGATACGTGTGCATGCAGATCAGTGAACTTAACAAAGCAGGGCCCTGACTCAGGGGAGGAGGAAGCTGGGCCATATCAGAACAGACACCTCAAGGTGCCATCACCCTTTGATCTCAGCAACGTGAGGCCCAGTGAAGAGCAGGACGCTGCACTCCGAGCCGGCTTGTATGAATCTGTCCACCCAGGTGACGGCTCAGAGCTCTACATGGAAGATGGAGAGAGCTTTAACAGTGCGGTAGACGAGATAAAGAGCTCTCTCAAAGAGAACATAAAGGCGTTAGACGTCAACTTCACTAAAACCTGTGCTGAGGGCCCACTAACACCGCCCAGCACAACCTCTCCCGGAGACGTCAGCTCCAGCGTCCTGGAGGACGAATCCCCAGAGGGAGAAAACTCACCGCTCATCCCCAGTTCAAAGGGGCTGCTTCCCGTCATGGAAGAGGAGGAGACTTTCCCCCTGTCCCCTAAGCAGTTGGTGGTAGACACCCCACCGGGGGATGAGGATCAATCCGCCGAGAACCACGAGGAGAAGCATCTGATGGAGGTGGCAGGCGCTGCGGTTGCACCCTTGTCACCCAAGACAGCAGCACAAAACTGCAGCCAAGCTGTGGCGGGCGAGGGCGCTGACAGCAACCAAAGCGGACACAAAGTGGAGAACCACATGTTTACATCCGAGATCCATCTGATACCCGGGGACAGCAATCTGTCTCCAACCTGTGAGACCAGCATGTGACTGTGAGGGACAAACGACCCGACGCAAACCCAGACCTCCACGCTGGACATGTGGGAGAGGAGGATAAACCAATGAGGGCGCGGCGGTGATTTGAAAGATATTATGCATGGCATGACAAGTCCCTTTTACTTGTGTTGTTGCGTATTGCTGCTTTGTGCAGAGTTTGAGATGGATGATCGACTCGTGCAGAAAGGTTGGTCCTCCCAAATGTACATAACAACCGCCTCCTTTTTCTAGCCGGAGAAGGAATCACACACATCTGTACAAAGCATGCATTTAAAAAAACGAAAAAACAAAAAGGAGACTGATATTTTACGGTGCTTCGTTTGCTGAAGGCACGCCACTGTAAATACAAGGACAACGATAATGCACAGAATGGAAAACTGTCACTGAAGGTACAATTATTAGCAATGTGAAATGGATGATTTTATTTGGGGGGGGGGGCAGAACTGAGTTTTGCATCGTAGCGAATTATTAAAAAAACAAAAACATATCATTACCCTTTGTGGAAATGCAAAGTGTTCCCATGACGACCTTGTAATGTTTTAGCGTGAACACTGGTGTAACGTTATTTGCTTTTGGTTTTCATGATGACTGTTGAATCTTCAGTTGAGCATCTGATATTCATGATATAAATGAAAATGTGTGCGAAGGAGTGAAAAAAAAACAAATCCTCTTACGTGTCGGTTGGGAAAAGAGCTGTCAGGTAACGCTGTTGTTTAAAATATCGCCCGTTTCAGACGGTCATTCTGTGCTCCTCCTTGATGCCATCGCAGTCAAATCGAACTTATTTACTCTCCAACATATAAACGTAGTTTTAAGATGAAAATGTGAAATAAGTACACCGCAGTAGGGAAGTGAGAATCCATGAAGCCGAGTTAACGTATCAATGAACCGCAGTAGATATGGTCATGTATGCTCTATGATGTAGTTCAATCTCGGCGATACAAACAGGATAGTTTGCCACACGACGATATCAACGGACCAAAGCACACCGACACGCTTCCGTCTATCTCAGCTGCGTAGTGACATATATAGAAATGACATGTGTGATGACAGTTGTTTTGGTTTTGCTTTCCTTGTAGTTGTCTGTCACCACTGTACTCATTCTTGGATCCTCAGCGCCCGTTGACGCATACAAGTTTGTCCGAGTCTGCGGACAAATTTGATTGCTTCTTCTTTTTTGTTTTGTTTTTTTTTGTTTGTTTGTTTGTTTGTTTTTCCCATTTTGGATGTCATAGTGTCTTGGATTTACTGTGTTTAAAAAAAAATCAAACTTAAACCCAAAGGATTTTTTTCCCCTTCCTCTTGTTGTGTTTGTTTTACACTGACTGAAACTATCTGTGGTATGTTGCCTTTGATTCCAAGTTCTCGCTGGAATATTTATTGTCTTTAATGTGACTCTTGGCTGAGTGTGTAACTGGTGTGCTTGTGAAAAAAGCCCCACAAAAACAGAACGGTTCTGACAGAAGGTGCATGGGGGAGTTCTCTGTCTTCTGTTTTCTTTCTGTTGTCTCATTATCATGTTTTAATGTTCTCACAGAGAGGTGTGGAATGTGCAATACCGCAAACTGCAATCTATGCAGGCCAAGAATTGTGGCACTTTATTTTCTGTCTATGGGATTTGTAAGTGTACAGGCAGAAGCTACTTGTATTTTTCCAATGTTATATCTTTAATATGAGGCGAAACAGTATTACAACTACCAGAGTCATAATGCAAATGAGAATTGGGCTGTTGCTTTTTAATATCATATGGCCTGCATATTCTGTCAGGCACCTTAACGCCAGATAATAATGGACCTCAAATTTGATTATCTGCCGAGAAGAGAAAAAAAGAAAGGAAAAAAACAAAAAAAAGGATCCAAATTGACCACTCGGGCCTTTTATAATGCTGTTAGATTTATATCAAATCTAACACATTACTGTAGAAGATTGAAAGATAATCTAGTTTAAAAGGCCACGCGCAAAGGATTTTATGTTTTTTGTGAATTAATGTTGAGAATGATTCTATTTTTTCTAAATCAAAATGGAGCACGACCACAACTTTCCTGCCATATGGTGGTTGAAATGATGCGTGCCTTTTCATAACCCTGCTGTTTATGAGAAGGCAGCAAGTCATTTTACTTTGTTCATATAGCACTGTACAGAAAATTCTAATTTTATAGGAGAAATCAGGTCTTTATGTAATAGATACAAGTAATGTTATTGAGTTCTCAGGTTTTCTATAACTCTGATGTTCCAATTGGGTTGATTCTCTGTTTTTCTTTAACAGCTAATGTCAACTTCTGTGCTTTTTGAAAGGTGATATTGTCAAATTCACACCGATGTCTTGGCTCCCGGCGTAAGGAGCAGCAATATTCCCCACCCCTCCTGGTTATCCGTGTTCCACATTCAGTAGCCACCCCCCAAGTCAGTCTCCGGCCACACAGGAGGGAACACGGACAGAAGGGTAGAGGTCTGAAAAGAAACGTCTCAGAAATCGATGAGAGGTTACAGAGGGAGAAAGCAGTGTGTCCATCTGACCACATGCAACGAGCGAGCCCTGCTGTCACGGAGCTGATCCTCTGGTTATTTCCCATGCTGAGACCACTGATCGCTTCAATCCCTGCAGCTTCACAGTCCAGCCCGGTGCCGTGCCCTCAGGAGCGGCGATCGATGAGGGGAACGTTTCCAGAGATAATATGTAACCCTCCCATTCATCACATCTGAGATCCGTCCATGTTTCCAACAGTCTGCGTATGTACAGGACGCTCAGACCGACATGATTCGAATCCATAATCAGGTTCTTGTTATCATTCGTGTGAATTGATTGATCCTTCATCAGACACACAAAATCCTTTGGTGCTCTCCAAAGTAAAGTGCATGATGGGTTTCGTCTTTTGGGGGTTTCACTTGATTTTTTTTTGTAAGGAAGGACAGTAATAACCTTCTTGTTAATGTTCTTTTTTTCCCCTCTACCTGTATGTTTGACTTTTTCCCTTTTTCTTCCCTTTGTTGTCATCATGTCTCCATGTTAACCTTGAGTAATCCTTCATTTTGACAGGTAGGGTAAAAAAAAAAACAACAAAGGATTTGGATCGATCATCCAAATTCCTTTGGGATGATGTCTGTGTGGATACGGAGATTAATTCAGCGAGCTGACAGGAAAAGGACTGTGCTCCTAGTGTCTCACACTGACATTATCATCTGTCTGCTGTACAGCGTGGAAAGGTTGGGTCTTTATTTTCTCAGACAGAATGGCTGTTGTCCATGTCATTCCTGCGTGCTTACCAAAGCTTTTCCCTGAAGCACATTAAGCTAAGTCGTTTATTTCCCCTTTGTCTGTGTGTATCCTGCCGTATTATTTTTCTGTTCAAATTTAGAGAACATTATCGTTAAGACACATTATGAGACTGTTTCTGTACAAAGCGACACCTTTGTATGCATGTCGTAGTCCAAACAATTATGTGTCCACAGAACACTTTGTTATGGTACATGTATGTCAGCATTTCTGTAGAGCATTGTTCCCATTACGTCTATTAGCATATGCAGAATAACAAATAAATGTGTATATAATTCATCTGCGTGTGTGTTCCCGGCTCGAAAATCTATTCAGACATACTGTATATGTTCATGCCCACATACAAGGGGCACATTATATAAAATGTATAGTACAATGCAGATAACTCACCAAGATTATAAAATTAAATGTTATCAGACTTTCCTAACCCTAACCTCTTATGTATCATGCTTTAACTGCTAAATAGCACTGAAAATAAAATATATTTGTATTTTATTATATTTATAAAAGGTTTGATATCAATTCCATCATAAGATATGTTCGTACAGGGGTTGTTGGTTAAGACGGAAGAAACTAAATGTATCGCAACACTTAATGTCATGTCAAAATAACGTAGTTATTCTAATTCAATCATGTATCATGTATTTTCACGCCATAGGGCGCTTAAGACAATGGAACGTTAATACCGGTAGGTGGCGGTACTGCGCTTTCATGCGGATTTTAAAGAACAGAAGAAGAGAACGCGCGCCCAAACTGAAACCATTGCTTGGAAATAACACAAAGAAGAAGTGCAAACACAAACATGAACTCGGATATTGATGAAAAATCCACTACGGCGAACGACGAGAATGTACCGTTTTCACAGGTGACAGCTGTTGCTACAGAGTGGATCTTGGACTTTTTCTTTGTAAGTCTGTGTCGACAGTTTAAGGA
Source organism: Centriscus cristatus (assembly GCA_037832705.1). Taxonomy (NCBI): domain Eukaryota; kingdom Metazoa; phylum Chordata; class Actinopteri; order Syngnathiformes; family Centriscidae; genus Centriscus; species Centriscus cristatus. The sequence goes on along the minus strand of JBBMJM010000014.1, from coordinate 2,895,397 downwards.
GGGGAATCTGGAAGGATTCAAAGAAACGATGTCAAATTTTGAGTGTAAGTATTCGCTTCCTGATTTAACCAGCAAACCGAGTTTGAATAGTTTGAAATAAACTGTAGCCTACAGTACTTCTGTGATGTTATTTCCGCCAGTTGGCTCGAAAACTCGAGAAGAACCGAGTCAAATGATCCTCATGAGAAAAATTTGATGGCGTTTTTTTCTTCGCTCAATAGCGTCGAATAACCCGTGGAAACATGACAGCAGTGTCTGTGTTGGTTCCTCCGCAGTTTATGTGCGAGTGTCCTTGAGCAAATCTCTTATGTTGTCAAACAACAAAGTTTGGCAAACAGCTGCAGGAAACAAGTAAACAGATGCAGTTCTTCGGAGTAGAAAAACACCCTCTAACGTGACACTATCTACCATTTATTTAACACAAACTTAAGTGCCTTATTACATATAACGTGTATGTTGCGATATAGTTGCACTTCATTTCAAACAGGTAATAAAAAGCTGATTCATGAACTTCTGACACTATTAACCTCTGAATATGTGTTTTCTACTGGTTCTAAGTACATTTCTATGCATTTCCAGCCATTTCTAAGTGCTCCTGCCTTCGGGGACGACGCGACGACAAACGGAACATCTGTGCCTTCCTCTCTTGCGTGATGCATGGAAAGCAGTTAGGTACGACCCGCGTCTCCTCTTTCCACAAACGAACAGCATTGGATTCAGATGGACACGCTCATGTGGTCACACAGTATTGCTGCTACGTGATGTGAATAAATACGCCCGTGTCTGTCTCCCCAGATGTTTCCTTTGAGGACGACGACTCCGTGATGCCCCTGATGTCGGCTGCCAAGCTCTGGTCCGATCTAAAGCATACTGTGCTGGATGAAAGCTTGTTTCAAAACATGACCTATCTTTTACTTGTCCAGGTAATATTGTATGATATTACAGATGTGTCATGTTCAATAACAACACAAGTGAGGCGTTTAGCTTTCAGGAATAGTAAAGTTCAGAGCTTTAGGACGTACTCACATCGGGGTGCAACATGTTTGACATGTTTCTCCTTTTCGTAGTCGGTGGTGGTGTGTTTGGAAAAGGGCCAAGGATTGTCGGCCTCCAGTGCTCTCAAGTGGTTTGAAGACAACTTTGAGTTCCCCCGGGTCTGTAGTTCCATGATTTTCTCACCATATTTGTTTTTCTTTTTTTATTCAAGTCGCTAATACCTACGATCCGTAACAGAATCTGAGAGGAAAGCTGACAACAGTAGTGTCAAAGAGGGACATCTACCATCCGTTCGTCACGAGCTTCAGCTTCACGCGGCTCCTGGAGACGATCCACTCGTACCTGGATGCCTATCTGGAGAAGAATCCCTCTGACTATCTTATAAAGGTACAGTGACTCACCCAGTTTTGGTTGAAAAAGCTGTATGATGCAGGTTATTGTCTGTTGTTATTATTGTTTTGTGCTGAAGAGCCACATTAGTTTTGCTTTGGCGTTAGTTAGTTTAAAATGAATTGTTCCATGAGGGTATTGATGTGATTTGTATACGTTCCCACCAGGCAGCCACAAAGGAGGTTCCGTTGTCAGAGAACGTCGGCGATTTGAAGGACGTGACGCAGCACATGTCTCTCTCTGAGACAGCCAACGAATCAAAAGACGACATGAAGTAGGAAATCTTCTCCCACCCTGTCACTCTTCTTCATTCTGATTGGCTCCTGGACTAACGCTGTGGTTGGTCTCTTCTCTGTCCTGAACAAAATCCTGCACGTTCGCACCTCAACACAGAAAAGAAAACGTGTCGTGTCTGAGGTAAAGTAAAACCTACAGAACGCTCACGAGGGCTGACGAAGTCATGTTGGCTGAAATGAATGATCTGCATTTCCGCAGAAGAAAACGGAAACTTCTGTCGGCCAAAACCGCTGACGTGTGGAATCCTGGTTCGAGCAAGAAGGCGTATATCTTCCTTCGGCGCCTGTCAAAGAACGGTAAATGTGTATTCACGTCCGGGGACCTGTCTCCTTTCACACCAACGCGAACAGCAGCTAAACGTAAATGTTTCATCTTCTGACCAACAGAATTATCAAACGCGTCTGCGCCAAGACAAGTGGACACGTCACTGGTCAATAACGCAAGGAACCTGTCGCAGGTCCAAAAAACAAGGAAGGTGAGATGAAGCCAACCGATTGACCGAGACGGTGGAAAGTGAAATCACTCCACAGAAACCACAGAGATTCTTTCCCTCGGTCTAGAAATGGACATGTGAACTGGACAGGAAGCTCCGCGCTGGCGTCAAACGTCACGGCGAGGGGAGGTGGGCTCGTATGTTGTTGGACGATGACTTTGAGGGACGGACGGGCACCATGCTGAAAGACCGATGGAGAGTCCTGAAGAAGGAAGGAATATGAAGACTACTCGTTTATTCCTGGACTTTTTTACCTTTTTATTTTGCTGCTGAGAGCACAGAGCTTGGTTTACAAAAGCATTATAAAATAAAATGCTATTGAATTTGCATCCAGTATTTATTAATTTGTGTAGAGCACAGCATCTTGTAATGATTATGTTCTGTATTAATTGATCCGTTTTCTCTCCTAGAAAGGAACAAATCACCAGTGTGTCACAAACTACAAAATGTCATCAACAGACTTGAGACGCTTTCTGCGCCGTGGACCAGGTGTCACGAAATGTCAGCTGTGTGTTTTGTGTGTACCAGGGTAAAGGTGAACTATTGTAGCATCTCTTGACTTACACTCTTAAAAACTGTCTTCAGCTACGTAGCAAATCGATGAAATAAATAATCACCCACCTTCTTTGTCGTCCTAATATCGGTACTTTTACACTGAGGAATATAATCTAAACCCACCCGCACAGGGGAACTCGTTTTCAGGGGCAAGCCCCCGTTCCTGAGGGAGAACCGTTCCTATTCTGGGTGTAGGTGCTCCATGGCAACCACCTCAAACTGCTGTGTATCCCATCCACTAGCACTGTCACCTGAATTCCATAAAAGGATTTTTAGTGCTCAGCGAGACTAAAGTTGTATGTAAGAGTTTGTAGCGTGTCCATAGTCGTCAAGCATTTGCTTTGTTACAGTTGTTAAAATCATACATTTTATTTTGAAACAGGAAATTGCTTGAAATGTACCAGGTGTTACTCTTTCTTACCTCAGTAAACCTGTGGACAAAGGACAACTGTCTCCAGAGTCGTGATGTCAGGAAAGAGTTTATCTAACTGCCGAGGTGTATCACAACCCCATATACTGAGGGCAGCAAACCGTTCTTGGTGGAACCTTCCATTCCTGCTTTGAAGCTGCTGCTGTAAATGGGTCCAGTGGCAGGAGAAGACGCTGGTTGAACGAGCGGCAGTGGACACCAGAGCAGGTCAGATGAAAATGAAGCTATGCTGAGGTGGACAGTCACACTGCCGCGTTTCCAGGATCTTCCTCCATGTGCCGCTGCAACGCGGGTTCCCCACCGCCTGCCAGCGAAGCACCGCCCCCCTGCAGCAGTAGGTTGGGACTGACTGATGGGTGGTCAAACTATTCTTCTAAGGTTCGTAACGTCATACCTGTCTGATCGCTGACCGTCTCCCTGGCATCTGCCGCTGGCGTTTCTCATAGCAGGTGCTTCACATGCCACACACACTTTGAAGCCCTCTGTGACATACCTCATCCAGAGTGTGTGTGGCCGGTTCTCCACTGCACAGTGGTGTGTCCGCGACTCCAGAGTGAATTCCACACAGAACCTGAGGGGGCGAGAGTCACATAATTAATCCAATCCAATAATACCTTTTTTATTATTTACTTATTTATGTCTACTTCACAATTAGAGACAGTTCCGTTGGGTGGGGTCACAGTGGGTCCCTGGTATATGCTACATACATATACATGCCAATACAGACGAATTCACACACTATATTCAATCACAGCTAAACCATCTCCTCTATTCATATCCAGTTGGTCCTATAGGCTTGTGGAACCGAAACATTCCCATGGGCCCATCCCCCTTAACTTTCTTCCATATTTTTGTTTCATTTTTTTATAGTCTGGTTAATTTGAAGATATTGTCCTTTTCTTCTAGGACATACTTTTGCAATAACTCTGAATATTATATAAATTCACAAGTGAATCGCTTATTTTAGTTTGACTTTCAGAATTCCACCAATAATATCAAACAGAACACTTCAAGGTACACGCGCACGTCCATGATGGAAATAATACACTTCAGTCTCGGCTGAAGTAAAGTAGGTATCCCATTGGTATTCCACTCCCGTAGGTAGGGGTGGGGGTGGGGGTGTCATGACTCTGCTGTAGATGGTTTGTGGACAGACCTCCAGGTGGGCAAACAGACACGTGCAGATGGACCGTTTTTTTTTTTCTTTTCTTTTCTTCCTTCCAATAGGTGTCGTGTTACTCTCATGAACTTTTCAACCTGTGAATTTAATGACACTTGAGGTCATGTGGTTTCTTCTCAGTTGTGTGGTATGAAACCTACCCGGGGTCCAGGGGGGTTCCATAGCTGTCATGCTTGGGTCTCCCCTTGCCAAACTCCATGCTGGTGATAAATGCAGGACCTGATAAGAAAACCCAGTTCAGTCTCTGCACCCCGGTCTTGGTGTGTAACACACACACACACACACACACACACACACACACACACACACACCGTGTAAAGCAGTGTGGACTCAGGCCATGTGTGTTTTCTACGTTTCTTGTGTACCTGAGTGGTGTCCACACAGGGCCCCCTGGTGGTCTCTGTACTCCCGGCAGCCGGCCTGCTGCTGCAGGCTGGGGCAGGTCTCCCCACTGTTCCTCGGCTGCTGTTCTATGTAGCGTACACGCTGGCGTACTGAAGGCTTACAGGGCTCGGCGCAGCCGCTCCAAAAGCTCCACTCACTCACAGAACAGTCCTGAGCTGGATCGTTGGAACCCATGATGAGGGAGATTTAGTTTGAGAAATGAGAAATCAGATGATAAGATATTTCTCAGTGCAGCTCATAAGGACTGAACACAATTTCTGATTGTGGCTTTGGAAACAATAGGATTCTTTGGGATCTTTTCAGCTTCCAGAAATCGTGCACAACACAGGGATCGAACGTGCTGAAAACTGACGGATAAAGAACACAACAAAGGCGGCAAAACGTTGCAGATTCGATTTCTGTCGGGTGACCAGCATGACGTCATGTCTCTGTGTGGACAATGGACCCGTACGCCATCGCCTTCCAGGTGGTTGCGTGGACTTTCTTGCTTCAAAGCACGAGCTTCATCAGCTG
>JBBMJM010000014.1:2873332-2888547 GCA_037832705.1 Centriscus cristatus | reverse complement strand
GTGTGTGTGTGTGTGTGTGTGTGTGTGTGTGTGTGTGTGTGTGTGTGTGTGAGGAGTTGGGGAAAAAAAATTCACCTCATCATATATCTCGCCGAAAGGTCTGGATATAGCTTCGTTGATCTCCTGTGCCACATCCTGCTGTTCTGTGATATCCTGCATGAGATCGTCTATTTTGCCAATGTCCCTGATAAGGAAAAAAAGAGAAAAAAAAAACAAACTTGACCTTTTTGCACTTCAGCATCAATAACTGATGAAAAGAAGAAGAAGTCCACTTGCGAGTCGTACATGTTCTCATGGACTTTCTTCATGGCTTTGGCAGCAAAGCCCATATTCTTCAGCACCTCCGTGTTGGTATGCGAGTTCTCCAGAGCTTCTCTCTGGAACTCGATGGTGGATAATGTTCCATCGATCTGGGTGAGATGCTGCTCCAGGCGCTTCTTCCTCTTCAAAGCCTGGAGAGCAGCTGGAGGAGACAGGAAAAGACTGTCGGCGACAACGTGTGGGTGATTATTGCTGCTAACTTAGCACCTTGACCGCTACATCTCGAGCTGGGCGTTCACACACACAAAAGAATTCCTCCCGTTGCATGATGATGTTATTTTTAGTCTGAGGTGACACACGGAAACCAAAAACTAAGTATCACTTCATGTTCATCCGTTTGTGTTCAGTGATGTTACATGACGTCGTGCAGGCTTGACTTCCAGGTGCCACCAACTATTTACAACTTCCTTTTCCTGCCACATCCTCTGGTAACCTCTTGGAAACCATCTTGCAGGCCTGAGTTTGTTGATCCCGAAATGAGGAAAACTATCTGACGTTCCTGACTTTAAAGTTACTAATAAACTAAATTCACACCTACAATGTTCTAAAGACATTTGGTTTACGTTATAGAACAGAATATTCTGCAGTTTTTGGTTTTTTTTTCCATTTCAGGAGTAACTCCCCAACCCTTAATGGAACAGACCACCAGAAAAACATACCCCTCTTGTTTTTCGTGCCATGCTTCTTGGCTATCATGAGTTCTTGCTCTATCCTCTTCTCCAGGTAATCTTGTTTTTTCGTCAACATTTCCTCGGTTTCCCGCAGTCTGTGGATGGCCTCTTGGGGCGATGGGCCCGCTTTCGACCGATGGTGTTTGGACTTGGACGAGCTCGATGACCCGGAGCTGGAGCTGGAGCTCCCCTTGAAGAATTTCGAGATTTTGCTCATTTTCAGACGGAACAAGAGACGAAACACACGCAGACGAAGTCCCTCAAGATATTTGGACAGAGAGCCGAGTCGATGTTTCTACCAGGGGGTGTGTGACGGGCAGACTTTCCAGCTCGACGGGATTCTGCTCACACTTATTCAAACCACAATGAATGCACCTTTCGCCACACCTACGTGACGTCACTGCACCTGACACCCCCTCCATTTTCTTCCCCATCGAGTAAACTAATCTAACGAAATAAAATAAAACAAATATATTTTAAAAATGAATATTTATTGCTTTCTTTTATGTTTTATATCTAGCATTCACTTTAATCCTTGTATTTTTTTCATAACTACTTCCTCATAAATGCAGCAGCAGGACGCCTCCGTAATAAAAAAACGAATCCAAAATAATTATTCGTATGTTTATGTGGGTTTTAAGCAGCACATACATTGCTTTCTGAGTTAACTGTAAGTTAAAAAATAGCGAAAATGTAAAAGACAAAAACACATTTGTTACGTATTCACTTCCGGGGTTATAGTTCATGTTGATATTGTGAAACTCGCGGCTCGCTAATGGCTGAAATAGACATTGGAAAACATTGTCAGATCGATTCCTGTCACCTGAAAGGTTCGTGCTTCATCCCTGAGTTATGCATTAAACATACAACGCTCTTTATGTGACTATAAATTTCGTTAATTGGCTTCTGAGCATGGACGTGTATCTTAACGTCCATGCTAGCAAGCTAGCCGCTAGCTGAAATGTACCATCACAAGTTGATGCGCAGGCTTTGGAAGTTACGTGTGTTGATGTGTTTTTGTTTAGATTTCCTTCCATTTGTCTGTGACTCCTGCGGTGGTGTTTTCTGGTAAGAGTAAGAGATTATACTGCAGTGTGTTCTGTAAGATAATGTCGGTACAGTGACCAAATGTAAGTTCATGCTCATCAATACCAGTACATGTTAGTATTCTTCTCAAACTTCTGTATCACATGTTTTTTGTCTCTTACAGCCTTGAACACAGAAGCAGAAATGCTCATTCATGCTCTGAGGTACGACATATGTTGATGTCTTCTTTTATTTGTGAGGATAAACACTAATGCATTTTCATCTTTCTTGTGACTCGTATGGTATTTGTTACTGTTTTTGTTTTTCAGGAACCATCAAAAAGGGAATCCCGGTCTACAAGTGGCAGTACAAGTTATCCCTGCTCATTTGCAGATTGCAAGGGAAAGGAGCTGTTGCCTGTCATTTGTCCACAATGTGAAAAACATTTCTGTTTGGCGTAGGTTAATTCCGCCTTTTGTTCTATGAAAGCAACACAGATGAGGAGCTCATCTCAGTAGAACCGCTCACAGGCACTCACCAATTAAAACCAAGTAGAAGTGGTTTATGTTTGTTCTTGATTTACAGCCATCGTCATCAGGACGACCACAGTTGTGAGAAACTGGAGCTCCAAAAGCCTCGCATGGCCGCCACCAAGGAGCTGGTGCAAAAGATTGTGGGTCAGTTACTCTGTAGTAGAGATGATGATTGGTATAATCAAATTAATATTTGTTTTTGTTCTGCTGTTCACCATTTGTCCACATGGGATCAGTAGTAATACAATAACGCTCTGTGACTACTCAGAATCTAAGGATGCGTCCAAAAGCAAAGGGCGCAGAGGAGCAAAGAGCAGTGAAACTGCAGCCAAGGTAGCACTGATGAAACTGAAACTGCATGCTGCAGGGGACAAGGGGCTGCCGCAGGTAAAGTCCACTGTGTCACTGCTTTATTGCATACATCATCACATTTGCATGACGACAGCAATTTATATTGTCCTTTGTCCTATTGCTTTTCCAGTCAGAAAGAACTTATTTTCAGGTATATCTTCCGAAAGAATCCAAAGACACCAGCCAGCCCATGTTCTTCTGTTCCAAGTGGAGTGTAGGAAAAGTAGTAGACTATGCAGCCTCTCTAGCGAGCATCAAGAACAACAACAATGTCCTGACAGCCAAGGTAACAACAAGAGCATTAACGAATATCACAATAAAAATCTGTTTTCTACTTTTTGGGTGATTTTATGTTACCTTCTACTATCTATGCTGCATTCCAGAAGCTACGTCTGTGCCACCCTGGTACAGGTCAGGCTTTCCGCATGGACGAAACCCTCCTCTCTTTGCTGTCGTGTACAGAAACTCCTCTGCATAATGGAGGTAACGTGATCCTGGAGTACCTGGACAACGAGAGTGAAGGCCTTGAAGATGTTTCTCAGTATGTCCCACTAACTTGATGGATCCTTGTGTATCTGTGTCTTTCAATAAATAGTCCAAAAGACATTGAGTGAGTTTGTTAAAGGTCCATACAATTAAGATAAGGCCAACAGCTTATATTAGTCAAACATATGACCCTTTGGAGGTAATACAATCCACTGTTGTGCACTCAGGGGACAATAACATTCGACCCAGGTGGGACTTGAACCCACAATCCCCAGCTCCGGAGGCTGATGCCTTATCCATTAGGCCACTGGGCCATATATCAACGTTATACATGATATTAAATAATACCTACAGGTATCTAACTCTGAAATAAGATATATGCAAGCAATTGAGTTTTAAAATGCGTGTTTTAATGTAAAATTCATGATCTAAGAATCTGGAATGGAACGACCCATCTGTATTTTTTTTTTCCCATTGGTAAAGGTCTGTGATAAACAAACGTCGTTCCGAGTGAGGGGCCTGATCGAAGACACTCTGAACCAATCACAGAAGGACGTCATCTGTGAAGACTGATGAGCTGTCCAATCACGTAGTGGCTACCATTAAAGTAGGCGTGCCACCCACGAAGGACATATAAAATGAAGGGGGTGGGTTCGGAGAGACAGTAGACGCCGTTGTTTTGATTAGAATAGAGACCTTGTCTCAACGACGTTTTGCAGCAACTTCAGTCCGTGTCGATAAATTATTCGGCTCCATAGCTCGTCTATTTATACATTTTTGATCGAGTCGCTTGGGAAACGGCGACTTGATCTAGCTGATACAAGCCTCAGTACAATTAGGTCGAAAGGGATGCCGCTGCAGACAGACTCCGACGAACGCCAACAGTCATTGGATTTAATCTCGTCGCATTTAATCGGAAAGAGTAGCTTTTGTATATACTTAAAAGGCTTCAGAATAACCCACCCTCGACCGAGTGCTTTTGTAAGATGTTTAAACTCGAACGCGAATTAAAAGCGCAGCTGTGAAGTGACGCTTGTACCGTAATAGTTAGCAGGCTATTAGCTAACGTTAGCTGGTGAACAACGGAGCGCGGATCTTTGATCTTTTGCGTTTGCGGTGACCAGTGGAGTAGAAAAGACGTCCACGACTTGACTTCTGAAGCCTTTGCCGTGCTGAGAACGTCACTCGGTGAGTCAATTGTGGTGTTATACCGATGCTATGAACAAGGAAGACGAAATGTCAACCTGAATTGATGGGAGTGGGGGAGGGGCAGCGGGTTTCACAAAGAGGAAATGGTGTTTTTATTGTAAATATCTGACCTGACGGGGCGCTGTCGCCCCACAGTTGCAATTGGTATGGTAATTAATACGGCTTTTGGTCATGTTGACATCAATGTTAACGTGCTAATAAAAATAAACAGTGTCAGTACGGCGGCCAATACATTTTTGACCTACTTTTCGTTTTGCTTTTGTCTCACAGACGACAATGAAACTGTTGGAAAACTCCAGCTTCGAAGCTCTCAGCTCTCGGCTGTGTGCTGAAACCGGAGAGTCACGTATCTTCGGCAGGTAAAGGTTAAGGTTATTTATTTATGGTTTGTCAGTTGTCATGGAGAGTACACACACACATACACACACACACACAAACACACACACATCAGCTGCGAGGCTTGTGGCTGCGCGCCCTTTTCATTTCATGAGCCAAGTTAGTGAAGAACAATGAATTTTATTGCTTTTGTGACGTTCTTAGGGACATTTGGTGTGTGTTGTTGTCACTCATGTCCCCGAACGATGTATGACACACCCCCAGTTTTAGTGTGACGTCATGGAATGAGGCGAGGTTGATAAACAGATGACTGATGGGGCACATGAAGGAGGCCAGTAGACCTGTTGTGTAATGTTGTGATAACAGATGAACTAGCTTCAGGGTGTACACGACTAAACTATCAGGACTGTAAAACATTGAGGTGTGTTTAAGGGTTATGTAAGTCCCCCCCCCCAGGCGGGTTTTGCAGTGTGGATGACAGTATGGTTCCAAAGGGCGGTGAGTTGTGGAGTCATGCAGGGTTTCAAATGTGGGTTGTGGTGCACAGTCCCTCCACAAAACTATTTTGGAGGCTCGTGACGAGCGTTATGGGAGCGTGGACACACATAAACACGTACGGCAACATACAGTAATACAGCTCAGATGAAGCCGCCAGGGCTGTTGGCGTTTAGGAAGCTTAGTGGATTAATGAGGGAGCTCATCATGGCGGTGGTGTTTCAAAGCTGCAGGCAAAGTGTTTGCACCAGGCTTCCAGCAGTTTACTGCTCTCTACTGAATAGAATTTGCAAGTATGTGAAATGAAAAAAAAACGTAAACTGGGAAAGTCACAGCTGTAATCATATCGTCTGCATGTTGCTGCGACTGCAAAGGGCTGTAGGAAATCTCTCGGATCTCGGTGGTGTAAGACAAGTACGATGGTGGTTAGTTGCCATCTTTCACATTTCCTGTCTGCATCTGTGCTGCAGCAGAGGAAGTTATGCCCAATCCTCTGTTGATTGCATCACATCATCCAACTAATACCGACATGCAGACTATACAGGAAAACACCCATGAGCACAAGCAGTGTTTACATGTTTGCACAGCTGTCAACCACGTAAGCCGCGTACCTCTCTACATGATCCACGGTGCATCGTCTGTCAGCTGTGTTGTGTATGGAAAACCAGGGCAGTTATTTCTGCCCTGGTGTCCTCTGTCTTTACCTATAATTAGGATGGCAACACCAGCGAGGGTCTTAGAGCAGCCGCTTACATAACGTGTGTTTGTGTGTGTTTGGTGGGGGGAGAGGGGGCAAAATAAACAACTGCTGTGGACGCTGGCGTCTGACCCACAAGAAGAAAGGGCATACAGGGAACTGTAGCACCGATCTTGTTCTCAGATGCGATCCGATCCGGTTGCCTGTGGGACGTCATGTGCTATGTTGCAAAAGCAGAAGTAAGGGACCTGGAGGTGGTGGGTCCTTCGGGGCTTTTCTGCTCATAACCTGGACAAATGCAACAGAGTCACAGGATTATTTCACAACATGCACAGTGACGGAGATCTGTTTTTGTTTGTTTTCATCCTAATGCACCTTTGTTTCTGCCCCGCAGGATCGAGAGCTACTCCTGTAAAATGGCAGGGGACGATAAACACATGTTCAAGCAGTTCTGCCAGGAGGGGGAGCCACACATCCTGGAGGCTCTTTCTCCCCCTCAGTCCACCAGCGCCACCAGCCCCTCACAGTGAGTAGTGCACGTCACTGCCAGCGCGGACAGTGACTGATCGGAGACGCCTGTGTGTGTCTGTTCAGGCTGGGGAAGAGCAGTGAAGACGGAGAGAACCCCCTGAGTGACAAGTGCTGCCGGAAGACGCTCTTCTACCTGATCACCACGCTCAACGAGTCCTTCCGACCCGACTACGACTTCAGCGCGGCGCGGGCCCACGAGTTCAGCCGGGAGCCGAGTCTCAACTGGGTCCGTCTGCTGTCCTGTGGCGACCGGTTGGATTGGGAAAGGTTCCAAAAGTGAGTGTGTGGTTTTTTTTTTTTTCCTGGGCAGGTGGCCAACGCTGTGAACAGCAGCTTGTTCTCGGCCGTCGGGGAAGAGTTCAACTATCTGGGCCCGGAGCTGTGGAACGCCATCGACCAGGAAATCAACCTGCAGGGCTGTGACATTTACAGGTGAGCGCCCGTCGCTGAAAACCTGCGCCCCCGCCTTGGCGTGCGGTTTGAAAACACGCTGTCTGCTCTCAGCTACAACCCTGATCTGGACTCGGACCCTTTCGGCGAAGAGGGGAGCCTGTGGTCCTTCAACTACTTCTTCTACAACAAGAAGCTGAAGAGGATCGTTTTCCTCACGTACCGCTCCGTCAGGTCGGCTTCCGTTTGTCCCTCTCTCACTCGTCCCTCACTGTGACGGAGATGAGCCGTTTGTCTCACGTAAACAACCTCTCCCCCGTTCAGCGTCCTGAGCGGGTACGGCCGCGACTGTCTGGACAACGAGCTGGACATGGAGCTGGACGACGAGGAGGAGATGGACGGCTTCACCGAGGACAGGTGAGACTGAATCCTGCACACACACACACTCCTGACGTGAGACCCTGGGTCATTTTCTAACTCTGTGTGTCTCAGGTGCCCCAGAGCTCTGTGCGTGTGAACCCTCCCAGAAGATTCCTAACCCATGCTTCACGCCATCTACTTTTTTTTCTTGTGTTGTGATTTCGCTGCCTCATCCAAAGCCATTCTCAGATTTAAAGACTGATGCACGTTTGAATGTGGACGTCGAAGTCCTGTGCGCCGTTAGGTGGTGAACTTTTTCTAAAGACCTAACGGTGCCTGTTCGAGCTCCTTCGTTCCCCGGTGTGGTCCTCAAAGCTCCTGGGCACAACGACACACCGGCGTTTCTCCACCCGCCATGTTTGTACCCCAAACCCACTTCTTCATCCCTCCAGAAGACGCTTGAGCTGAAATGGATTAAAAAAAATCTTCTGGTGGTTGATGTCGAATGGAGTCCAGGGCCGGAGTCGGCGAACAGGATTAGGATGTTTAGTGAGGTACCGTCACACTCAACCTGGGACACATCGTGTCAGGTTTGGGTCAATTTTCACCATCTCTTCATCCTACGTCTGAGCGGATCAGCTCTGCAGCAGCAACAGTGAAAGAAAACAGTCGAACCCGAAGTTGTCCCACTCCTCAGTCCCGCCGCACACGCTTCAGGCACCACACCAGCATCCTGTTCTCCCGTTTGTGTTGTTTTGTCTTTGTGTGAGTGTGTGACAGTGACGTTACTGTGACAACTGTTTTAGCACTGAGTTCCATCTGTCAGACACCGCATCTACGACTGACTCCTCCACCTTCATCGTACCTGTTGGACGGGGGTGTGCAGCCAAGGACACGTGACTAGATCAGGTGTCAAGTCCTTTTGTGTCTGAATCCAGGTTGTCCTGAGGAAAACCAAATTCCTAACATGTTTCTTGCCAGTTTTTTTCGTTGTACCTTAACTTTGTGCAAAGGCTTCAAACATGAATGTATACTGCAGTTTAGAGAAAAAAAAAATCTGTATTATTTTTTAGAAAAACTTTGTTGCGTTCCTTACAAGTGAGTAGGAGTTGTGTGTTCTGCTCTGTCCTTTGACTGACCATGTTATCGCAGATGTGATTAAACTAGTGTGTGAATCGAATGCGTCAACTTCTTGTCTGTGGGACGAGTTTCAGCCAGTGTGGGTGGGAAAAAAAATAGAGGAAGCTTCTTTGGGTTCTTAGCATAAAACATGTTTAATGAAGGTGTGAAGTGTAATACAGTACAAGAGTCCAACTACACGTCACCACACTGAGGATATGATCGGTTCCCTTTGTGAGATCAAGGTCTCAAAAGCTGTAAACTCCGACGCTGCGCAGTCTGAGGCCGACACGGATCCACCCGTTGTAACTTGCAGAACGATCATGGTTTCAGTGATGCATGCATAGATCTGGCAGCAAATTCATGGAACTCTACTGGACCAGAGCACGACGACCATCCCTGACGCCCACAACGGGAGACGCGGTTACAAATCCAGAGCATGCGATCGGTTTGACTTTTTTTTTTTTCCAGACACTCGGAACCACGTTGTTAAGGCAGAGGATCAAGTACTGTTAATACACGAGGACCGAATCTGAACCATTGACACAAAAATCCAGCCCACCAACACGTCTCGACAGGAGCCGTGATGAGGATGTGCTGAAATGGCCGAAAGTAAATGAAATGTTCATATCCACACACACATACAGGAGCAGAGCACCAAATGTTCTGTTCATATAAAACAGATGTAACCTGCACTGCCTGACTTGCTATAAAAGCAAAAAAAAAAAAATTAAATAAAGCATTACAGGCAAACTATAGCCTTGTGTTTCAATTTTAAAATACTGTTGCTAAAACTGAGCTTTGCACTTGCTCTTGAAATGCAGCGCACACACTTGATGCTTTGCAAAACGAGGTGAATGGCTGAAGGTTATTTTCCATTTGTACTTAGAGGTTCAAGTTCAGGGGAAAAACAAAACTTTGCATGCCAACATGCCACTTGGCTAAATGTGCAAGTTCAGGCTCAGGTTTAACCAAGACAGGGAACTGCCGACCACATCTGGATGCAGCAGCAACATCTCATCCTGGGGAGAGAACCACCAACCATGTAGCTTATGAAACTGAGAGCATGTGTAACAGATACCAACCGCTGTGCTACGGGAAGAAAACCGTCATGAGAACATTATTCTGTAAAGAAACCGCTGAGCTGAGTATGAACGCATCGACACCACTGAGTGCTACCCATTCCCACCGCAAAAATACTGTTGGAAAGTCATGATCCCTTTGTTTGTCCCGTCGAGCACCTGAACCAACCGATAAAAAGTAAAACGGTGCCATCATTTCTCAAACCGGGCATTTGTGAAACGTGTATGGCACTGACAACGTGTGTTTGTCCAGTGGAATCCTGCTCTTCGACAGTTCCTCCCCACAACCAGGTACGTTAGTTTTTTTTCTGGTCACGGTTCCTCTGTAGAGTATTTGGGAGAAGAACCAGCTTCGTCAGTGTCCTGTGTCTTCCTCGGAGGTCCAACGTCTTCAGTAAAAAAAAAAGAAAAGTATAAAGTAACAATAAACCAGTATGGACAAGCGGTTGTGCCACCGTGCGGGTGGTGCAGGTAGTCAGGCCGTCGTCGATTAAGCGGGGGCTATCTGAGTCCAGCTCTGGAGGTCATCCACTCCAGACCTTGGCATAAGCTGGAAAATAAAGAACATGTATTTTAGTGACATGGAGCACAGTGCCACCTGGTGGTCTAAGGAAGTCATAGCAGCAAAGGCCCAAACAGTATTATAACATTATTTTGTTTAGTTTAGGTGAAAGACCTGTGAAAAGTGTCTCTATCTCAGCAGCTGTGAAGAAGCTGGAGAGGGCTGTTTGCCAAATAAAGAAATGTGTTTACCCCTCCCCGGTTAGTGCACAACAGGACTGGATGTGCCAGGGGTGGTCTTTGATGGAGCTCAGGGTGAGGTATTTGGAGATCTCCGCCGCAGACATACAGTCCTTCATATCCTGCTTATTGGCAAATATCAACACAGCTGCTTTCCGCAGGTCCTGAGGACAGACGGCAATGGAACCACGGTTATTTCTGAGGACGCCCGCCCCCCCTCCCCCAAAACAAAGAAAGGGCACAGTGAGAAGTGTCGGGCTTTACCTCATGAGCCAACATCCTGTAGAGCTCCTCTTTGGAGATGGCCAGCCTCTCTCTGTCCGTGCTGTCCACCACCAGAATGACGAACTGTAAAGTAGGAGGCGGAGATCACACTGGGCCGCGTCTTTTTCAAAAGACATTTACAGCTATGCGGCGCGACACGGCGGGTGGGCATTTCCGGACGAGGGCCTCACAATGGGCTGTGGTGACAGCTATGCTAATGGCCCCCGAGTGAATGAGCGAGGAACTC
Organism: Centriscus cristatus; assembly: GCA_037832705.1. Classification (NCBI taxonomy): domain Eukaryota; kingdom Metazoa; phylum Chordata; class Actinopteri; order Syngnathiformes; family Centriscidae; genus Centriscus; species Centriscus cristatus. Next base: position 2,877,688 of record JBBMJM010000014.1, on the reverse strand, counting down.
TGTATGACAAAAGGCCAACGGCGAGTTAATTTTGGACAGATGTGAGAGACGGCAACGACCCGAGATCGTCCAACCAGACTGAGACCCAGCGTCTGACGTCTGACCCAGCTCTGCTCGGGAATCAGTGTTACCATAGTAACAGTGGGCCTGGAACTGTTACAGTAGGTGAACTGTACGTCTACTTGTGTTTGTGCCAAAAAAACAAAAACAACTTGGTGACTAATACAAATAACAGATAACAACAGATAACACACTCATCATTCCACAGAATCTCACAACGCCACAAGTTCAAATGCTTAACAGAGATGTTGCATCAAAATGTGCCGTTCTCCCACTCATCTGTCTCCTCGGCGTTTCTTTACCCCCCACCCCCCCCAGCTCTCCGAAATATCGCAAAAGCTGATCCTGGTTTTACTTTTCAGACTGGGCCCTTTGTGTAGGGTGACCTCTGACTTTGGGCGGCCCCAGCTGCCGTCTGTGCTCTGAACAAACACGCCAGCTGCCGCTCCGAGGAAGAAAAACGCCGGCTGGACAATAACATCTGCGCGGGGAGGGAGAGGTAAACTCTGCGACTCTCACCTCGGTGTTGGAGTAGTACGTGTTCCAGGAGGACCTGTACGACTCCTGCCCTCCGATGTCCCACATCAGGAAGTGGGTGTTCTTCACCACGATCTCTTCCACATTGCTGCCAATGGTGGGAGATGTATGAACCACTTCGTTCATCAGACTGGAGAAGGGATGGGAGAAGTCACATGTTACGATACATCAAGACTTAAAAAACAAACATTTTGAAACAATACTACTTACAATTGGTAGAGTATAGTGGTTTTCCCCGCGTTGTCAAGACCGACAATGATCACCTTGTGCTCTGTAAAACAAACGTCGTTCGTTCACCGCTCACAAACATATGGACGACGAGCTCGTTTCCTTCCTGACACACTGTAAGTGAGGCTGCGCAGACCCCTCCAGTTTGCACAGAGGCCAACCGGACTGACCAAAGGCCAAAGGTGAGCTGACCCATATGTGCTGGAACAACCCGTGTCACTGTTTGGACTCTTCCGCCCTTTTCAGGCCCCTGACTATCACGGGAGGAAGGAAGTCTGGTCAGAAGGTCCGACAGGCTTCGTGCACCGCGGTGACTTTTGGAGGATGTTGCATGTCTATTGCTTCCTTAAAGACCAGCTACCCCGCCATGAGCGTGAACTTCTGATTCAAACGTCGCCTCAGCTTCCACCGAGGCCAGATTTTGAAACGAGGTCTTTATTGCGACTTGTTTCCCTCCAGGAGACAAGAAGAAAATCGGTGCAAATTTCGAGGCTTTCATCCGCCTGCTTTGAAGTGACTGTCCTGCTGTAAATAACCTCGTAGCACACTGCTACATTTGATGATTTATTCTCTACTGCCTAAAACAAGTAACCCCAGTGGCTGCTTCTCTTGCCCAGACATCGGTATTGTTCTGCCGCTGCAGACTTTTTAAGTGTCACAGTAATTGTCGGTGGTAAAACACAAATTTCCAGTGTTGCATGAGAAAAACATCCAACTCCCTGGACTCAGCAAAACGGTGCACTTTTCAAAATTGGTAGTTTCATCTCTGAGTAAATCTACTGTGGCACAGAAAAGGGTTTTTCATTATAGGACTCACACAACAAACAAACGAGTGCCATCATTTCACACCAGTACTTCCAGACTAATTACATTTCTGCTGATTGAATTACCCAGTGATTACTTGATGTTATCTACTACCCCTGTCCCACAGTTTGACTCTGAGCTCCCTGCTAATCTTGTTAAGTGGGTGAAATTTGACACTGGGAAAAGTTTAATCCAGAATTAGGAAATGGAACAAGGCCACAGGCCAAAGGAATGACATACAAGTTTACTGCGGAACACAACCAGAATGGGGATTTGATTTTGAAATTGAAAGTTCTCATTGTGTGGAATAGTCTAGTCTGCCTAAGATCCATTACATAGTTTGTTGTGTTTTCTGTTCAACCGAACCAATGTGAACTGCATGTGAGGGAAATAATTGCTGCCAGGCCCACGTGAATCCCCTCTGCATAAAAAAAAACTAATTACATCCACATTGCTTTAAGCACAGCTTTGCCCTTGAAGGCTGCAAAGTAATTGCTGAGGTTGCACGTAAGGGAATGTGGATGAGAATAGTTACATTTCTCAGCATTCCTGTTGTGTAAAACGCATTCAGTGCGATGTGTGGTTGAATCTGACGATGATAACCTATTGTGGCAAAGGCTCACATGAGTATGACTTCAGATACATCAACGTTGACGGCGCATTGATATACATCTTACATGAATTCTCCGTTGACGTTAGCAAGTCGGTTTGGTTGTATGAGCTGTTTTTGTCAGTTCAGACGAGACAGCGGAGAGAGAGGCGAGCCGGTCAGATACACATCTACCTACACAGCGTTAATCTGTTTTTACACGTCTCGCTGCTCACTTCATGCTAACGGGCTAACATTATCCCCGGCTGAGCGGCTAGCGGACGGTTCGTGAGCACCGACACTTCCTTCATACACACACCTTGGTTACAAAAGAAGCTCCAGAGCTTGGCGAAGAGGAGGCCCATTGTTGAAGTTGCTAACGTCCGTCCGTCAGTGGAGTGGAGTGGAGTGGACGGCAGCGGCGAGCTTTGCCCACTCACAAGTCCTCACTGGGGCTGGCTTCGGCGGCTAGCTAACATTAGCTGGAAAACCTGTCCGCAAAACACCTTTTCAACGCCGACTCCATGCGTCCCACGCAACAAACGCGGGGATAAAAGTTGTTCGATGTATCATAGATTTGGTGACTTCTCAGCGAGGGTCTGATGTATTGCTAAAGCCTTCAGAAGCCGGACAAACACTGTTGCTCTCTGCTGCTGCAGTGGCGCTCCAAACTGGCTGCGCATGCGCACTGCAGCCCAGATATGCACACGCATGGTCAATTATTTCAGATATCACGCGCAAACAGCGCCATCACGTGGTCAAACGTGCAAATCGCGACAGCAGTAGTGGACGGCCACCTTGAAAGTGTTGAAATATCATTGTTATTGTTACTATTATAAGATATAAGATTATTGTAAGATTGAAATGTCAATCTTTCTTACATTTTTCAAAGGAAGTGAATCAAGAATATGCAGCAAGTCGTTCGATTTGGGTTTAATTGATTTTTACACGCAAAACCTTTTTTTTTTTAAAACGGAGTTCGCGGAACGGATCGCGTGGGACGCGACGGGGAGGCAGAGGCGGTCGGGAACGGGCTAAGTAAGTTTATAATTCAAAGTTTTTGATTTCATCTTTGATACGCCAGGATAATTACGCATGACTCTTATCTCGTCTGGCTGCGAGCAGACTCGTATGAACAGTGGCGGAGTTAAACAGGAGTAAGGGGGGCAGTTGCCTTGGATGACCCCCCCCCCCCCCGGGGGGCACCAGTGCCTGGAAGCAGGGAGACGGGGCCAGCCGGTGTGTGACACCAGTTATATTTCCATCTGAAAGTGTTCGAATCATTGGAAAAATGCACAATAAAAGAAATACGAATCATGTGTGTTTAAGTACGGCATTTGAGCAAATTACAAACTTGATGGGTTTAGAAAACTCAGAAAGGTACTATATTCCAGGGTTTTTAAACTGGTAAATAAAATGCATTGCGTTCAGTCATAATTTTTCATGAAGGAAGAAATAACCAGTCTGAAATAGTCACCGCTTCATCACATTAAAGGTGAACTATGTAATTGGCAGAATACCGACATCTAGTGGGGTCGCATAGGAATTGCACTAAAACAAACAAAAAAAAACTACATCAAGCCATCAGTCTGCATTTTCCCTGTTAAATGATAAATCTTGTCTTACATGATAATTTCGAATTTTGACTAATCTACACATTTCAAAACAGTGTTCAACATTAGCTCTACGATTGCAACCGCTCCCAAAGGTTCTGTCGACTTCAGAAAGACTCGATTGAGTTAACAACCAATGTTCTCACACACGTTTATTGCAAGTCCTCAAACACTGATTTTGGCAATAAACTGTAGCAGAAGTACTACACATTACAAAGTGAATTAACAAATACATAACACACACATATTGTCACATACCGCTTCGCCCTGTGAATCGACCTCTGGAGTAGGACTGGTGTGCTGAAATTGTGCCTTGTGAAAACCAACCGAAACAACCGATTTTCTTTTCGGAACTCATGTTGCCGACTTCTGTCCAATCAACTGGGCGATCCTCGTCATGTGACCTCCCTGCATTTGATTGAATGCAACCCCAGAATAGAACAGGAGAGGCTGTGGATGGCTCATGACCAGTAAGGTCATATCCTGGGTCAACGTCATATCATGAAAACAAGTAACGTTGTTGAC
>JBBMJM010000014.1:2824155-2834747 GCA_037832705.1 Centriscus cristatus | reverse complement strand
CCTGCGCTGCTCTAACACAGCTGCTCCATCACCCTTCTTCTCTACACACGTCATACGTGCCGCACGCCGGCCACTGAACAACACAATCCGCTGCTGTGTGTGTGTGTGTGTGTGTGTGTGTGTGTGTGTGTGTGTGTGTGCACCTCATAGTGAAACAGATCCCAGTGAATGCCAAAGTGCTTGTAATGATGCATCTGACACACCCACAAAGAAGTTTTCCAAACACAAGTTGGTCACGCCCGATCGTGTTTTTCTTGCACACTGCCCATATCTCGGCCTGCGATGCCAGTTCTGCAACTTATCAAAATTAAAATGTACAACAAAGGCACGATGAAGTAATGACACTCAATAGCAACATGCACAAAACCTGTTTCGCAAAGTCAGAGGGAGACACACCTTTGTGGGATCTGTTTCCTATTTCAACAATGAGAACAAAAAGGGTTTGATATCGCAGGTCCAGTTTATGTGTCGGACCGATTCAAGTCCCATCATTTGGCCTTTGGCCGGCATGACTAAACTATATCCTTTAAGTTCTGATATCACGGCATCCTTCACGTAAGGATGGACGGTGCTGAGCACAGGAAACACAAAGAGCATGACACTGGATATGAGCGGGGGAAATGGAAGGGTGAATGGGCGTCTTTGTAACCTGTCATGGGACTGGAGAATGGCTATAAAGATAATTCCTTCCTCCTCAACGGGGTCTTTGAGGCCGAGCTCGTGTGTCAGTGCAACAAAAAGAAAGCTGGATCGCTTTCCTGTAAACAGAGCACTTCTTCTCCCCCCCCAATGACGAAATATGGAGCATAGGAATGTAGTTTTAACCCGACTACCACAAGTAGTCTGCTGCTAAAGGAGAGAAGGGAGGCGGGGTCAATAACGTTCCGCTTTTCTGATTTTATGATGATCGGAGCAATCCGCTGGGTTTAGTTCACAACGTATCCCAATACATACAAATGAAACATCCTGGAAAAAGAAGGCAGCCAGAGACGGTTAAGGACCGGGATCGGGGTTTGTTCTAGGATGAATGGGCATGAGGGGAATTCCTGAGCGGCTGCCAACGTCACAGGCCCTACTCATTCCACACAGAGGTCATCGCCGTCACTACTGATCTACGTGTGGCATCGGCTATTATCTGTGGCACAATTCAAGGGCTGTACTGTGGTGGGGAGGGGGGGGGGGGTACCGCCAGGATGTTTTAAGTCTCCATCTGTTCAACGTGTTAAACCCCCACAAATACAAACACCGTCCGAACCCATCCACCCCGCTGGAGAGAACACACCGCTGCTGTAAATCATCGTGGTCACTTTACTGCTCGTTATTTATTCAAGAGGCCCGTTTCCTGCCTTTGTAAACGTTTATTAGCTGTATGGATTTAATGGCTTTAATTACCAGTTAACGACTGCCTGAAACCTCCGTCCTGACAGTTTGAGGACGTGGACACAGCTCGTAATCTGTCCAACGTGCTGGGTATGATGGAGACCCAAATTAGCGCGCCGTGATTCCTCCACACTTTTTGTATCAAAGTCCACCAAGTTCATCACTGAAACGAGGTCAGCTGAAGCGTGACGCCTCTGTTTGCCAAGGCTGAATGAAATGATAAAATTAAGCTAACAAACCACAGAAACGGTGTCACAGACAGTGAATTCCCGCTGTGGGCCGTTAAAGGATTATCTTATGTTGATAAATGCATCCCGTCGTACGAGGGGGATTAGTGTGATAACGCTCTCCATCGTAGAGTCAGTACCCTCGGCGACCCCGCATGGGGCCTGACCTCTCACATGGCTCCCTCGCCGAAGTCCCTGCTGACTCAGAGGACCAGAGAGGGCCCATACGCTTTGTGTCTGCACGCTACGCTTTCACAGCAGCGAGCACATGAGACGCGCTGTCACCGCGCATTTACGTCTCCGGGTTGGAGCAGAAACACACGGAGGCTGGTCAGTTAGCGGCCTGCGATGGAGTGTCCCCGGTGTCTGTGTTTCATGGACTGAGCAGTGCCGTGTGGACGTGTGACACCTATGACGCCGTCTGACGTTAAGCCCTCGGTCTGGGACGGCTGACCCTCATCTTCTCTGAACAGCAGTTCCTTGAGCGATACACACATAAATAAGAACATACAAGGTATGGAAGCTTCTTCAGTGGGTTTTCATCGTTTGACTAATATTCCAGATCTCTCCCAAATGTAATGGGTTCACATTTAATTAAAATTGGCTTAGTGGTTAAATCCATGGAGATTATGAAACTGCTACATAGAGAGTTTTAAACACTTGTTTTGCCGTTTCACTGTTGTGTGGGTTTTTACGCTGAAAGTGAACCGTCAAACGTGATTATGACAACATGCTGCCAGAAGACAGTGAAAAACAAAAACAGTTCCAGCATCTCTGGTATTGATCTCCATGAGTGACTGTGCAGCTTGTCCCTTTCAACGCCGGGCTACAGAAATCACTGTTGCATTCATGCGTCCATCAACAACACAGCCAGTAGCTTGTTCTCATGAAGAACAATACTTACTGAAAACTGAAAAAAGAAAACAGTGTTTTGTTCCACAGCTCTGTCGACGCAGAGGGAGCAGACAAACGGAGCTGCAACACCTAAAATAGACTCTTTGACCACGCAAAGACAACTTTTGTCATATTTCAAATAGTAGGAGTGTGGGTGTGGACAACTTTGCAGCTCATTCCCCGCATGCCTTCCCACATTGCATCCAATCCAACAGGCTGATGCGACGAAAAGAAACATGGTCTATACTTTGATCTGCCATTCAGACACCTAGAGGTGTTGCAAAGCCACATTCTTGCCACCACTGCAAAACGTTTTGCAAACATCTAGACTGGAGAGTGAGGCATCATCCTGCTTGACCTGCTCCTGACAAAGATGCAAATGTCTGATACTGTTGACAGCCTCACACTGGAAGGGAAGTAAAACAGGAAGTGCATGTGATCCAGAGCTATTTCACTGTTTATGTCACCTGGCAGTGACCTTCCATGTTCCCCGTGAGCGATGGAGGGTGAGTTCACCCCCAGTAACAGCAACAGAGGAGATACCTGGGGTGTGGAAGGCTTGCATACCTTAGGGAGTTCTTTCAGCTGGTTGGCATCGAGGAGGAGTTCTTCCAGGCTGCGGCTGTAGCGGAACACTTCATCGGGGACAGTCTGCAGGTTACAATGCCGCTTGTCCACCGACTCGACGTGGCGGTTGCAGCGCCACAGGGGGATACACTTCAGCATGTCCGGCCGCCGTGGGAGATGTGGTCGCCGGTGTTACTGGAGTCTCCGCATCGGAGAGTGGAGCAGGGGGCGGAAGGAAGGTCAATGTGGGTGTCAAACAGAACCACGACGATGGCGAACAGGAGGCCACAAAAAATCCAATTAAGAGCAAAAATAATAATCCCTGCGACCGGGGGGAGATATTCCAAGTTTCAGCACGACTGTGTTCGGGGGTCGTCCGGTCACTCTCCTCGTCGGAATGACATAAAAACCGATCAGCTTCACTTGGCCGAACTGTTGCCTCACTTCTTGCCTTCACTTCTCCACGTTAGCTCGTATAGCCACCGCCACCATCCTGGTGTCAGACCCGAGCTCTGCTGCTAGCTAGTCGGATAACATGCAGCCAGCGACACGGTGTCGTTCCAGAGGTATCCTAGTGATGAGCGGCGACGGCAAGTTTAAACATTCGCCCGGTGTTGAAGATAAATCACCGCCTGGATACAGCTACCATGTCCCGGGGAGCGAGTCAATGGAGGCTAGGCTGGGTGTACATGGATGAGTCCGTCCTCACCGGCTACTTACCGTTAGCTAACATGGGCTAGTAGCTGACCGAACCTTTGTGCTTAGCTGTTAGCTAGCACCCGTGGAACAGAGGATGCGGGGAATTAATTGTTCGCCGGCCGGTTGTGTTTAACAGCAGCATCCCGCCGACGATGGGTAAAATGCGTTAAAAAAAACAGCAGCGGCGACGGAAGGAGCTTCTGCAACAGCCGCGCTTCCCTCCCACTGTTGAGCCGAGTCAGGCCGGTTTGGCTTGTGGGGGGCTGGGCTAAGTTTGAGCCGGAGCGCCGCCGCTTTGCGTCTCCCCGGTGAGAGGCCACAAGTGTTATTTTACAGCGCCACCTAGTGGATGCGGGTCAGCTGGAGCCTGGCGCCCAAACGTGCTGTCCTGTCAATATTATTATTATTATTAATTTGCTGCAGAAGACACGAGTTTCCTCTGGAAAAAAGTGAGTTGCGTTACATGAAGATGAATGTGCACTTGCCAAGTTAGTAGGTTTAGTTTTGTTTCAGCACACATTGACTGAAAATGTGCTTTACAATGTGATATTCTACATATATATTAAAGTATACGCTGAAGCGTTCAAAACAAAATTGCTGTGGTAGACATTTCATCCATTTGAGGCAAAATCAGAAGAGAATAAACCATCAGTAGTTGAACACTACAAGTGGATTCCTTATGTTTCATGAAATGAATCACATATTTCGTGGACAAACAATCTTTAATTGTAGAAAGAACAAAACATTTACATGTTCTGGCAACATTATGAAAGGAAAAACAAAAAAAGCTAAGGCAGGAAAACTAAACGGGTTACAAGTTGATTACAAAAACTGGAGATTTGCACCAAAGAGGAGTCTGTCACATGTCAAAGTAAATAGAACAGAAATATTCTGATGAATCACCCCAGTGGAGCATTTAAACATGAATAAACAGCACAGTTAAAAAATAAAAATAAAAACATAATTACAAGTTTCAGAGGCCTGCGTCTCCAGCAGTGACTGAGGTGGGTAAAGGGGACAGGGGACAGGAGTTGTGCTGCTCAGCCGTTTCAGACACGCTACGCGGAGAGGTCACTGCTATTGAAGCGGTCTTGGTCGTAAACCTCTGCCACTACTTTGCGACCACCGAACCAACGGTCATTTAGGGCCTGGATGGCTTTGTTCATCTCGGAGGCCATGGAAAACTCTACAAAGATCTTGACGATGATATCGGCGTCCTCCTCCTCTCCTTGCTTTTCTTGGTAAATGATGACTCTGTTGACAGATCCAAACTTGCCACACTCTTCCGTCACCTCCCCTTCTAGGTCGTCGTCAATGTCCTCTGGCCCAACCATATTTCGAAGTACCATGACTGTGGACTGCAGGAGACAAAAATTGACTTTTTGTGAAATTCTCTTCATGCTGCAAACATGCCCAAAAGCCTATTCCAACAAATCTCACCTCTGACTTTCTGAGCAGTTTCTGCATGACCATATGTCTGGCGCTGCTGCCCGATATGCTCATGTGCTCTTGGTCGCTCAACATCTCTTGTCCCGTGCCGTCCTGAAGCATCTCCTCTTTCTCCTCCTTCTTCTCTAACTGGCTGGAAGCCCCAGCTTGACTCGACAGGACCGGTGGTGATGAAAGCACGGGGTTGACGAGACCGACCTGGGGAAGCACTGGGATGGGAGGACGCACTGGAGTCACACCTTTCGGGGAGGGGGAGGGGAAGGGGAAGGGAGACGTGGAGTCACCAACTTCTTATGCAGAAGCACTCATGGACACCAAGACACAGCAACAAGATCAGTTTCAACATCAGTGGACAGAGTACGCTGGGTCTACTTTGATGGAACTTACAAACACACAGCGGTGTCGCAGGCTGCCCTGAAAGGCAGCAGGCCTGAACCAACGACTAGGAACACTACCGCCAGTCATCTTAGTTCTGTGTCTGCTACGTAAGGCTCGGTACTCGCCAGCTTGCACCTGTTCTGGTACACACCTGTGATCACCCCCGGCGCTTGAGCAGCCATAACTGCCTGTGGGATTCCCATTTGCTGACTGAGAAGCTGGGGTGCAGCTAACGCCCCCAGGACCGATGCGCCAGCTACAGCCTCCTTAAGAGAGGGGGCCCAAGACATTAGGTAAGGGAAACACACAGAGCACAACACAAGGCAACACAGTCAACGATCACACAGCATGACACAAAGTGAGGGCGACCTTCACTCAAGGTCACCAACATCCTTTCAGTGCAGGTTTCTTAGCAAGATAGTGTTTCACAAAGACAGAATCTGGTTCCATTCTGTAAGGAACGATCGTCTGGTTAATACTCGTAGTAACTGCTCACGTTGGACGTGTGCTTACTACGAGGGGCTCTTAGCTTACACACCCAGCAGTGAATGGGAGCTTTGCTTCCTAAAGTTACTGAAGAAAGTGGATCAGAAGAAATCATCTATCTGCATTACATCACTGACTATTTGGAACACATTACAGTGGATAAACACAGTTGTGTCCAAAGTTATATCTATTTTTGGGCTTTTTAATCTTTCAAATACTAAAAAAACTACAAACCAAAAAAAAAAAAAAAAAACCAAAAAAAAAAAATGGCCTTATCCCAGTCACGTCACTATAAGTTATATGCCCATATTATCTGCGCTGGTGTTTATTCTAGCTAGATCTGGGTTATATTTACCTGGAAGGCCATTAAATCCCTTTGGAAGGGATTCATACTTGCCTGGGCCGTTATCTTAGCGGTGGCTGCCGCTGCGGCCACAGCCGCTGCAGGTGGCAGACCACCAGGGGTCGTGGGGGTCAGTAGGGGCATGGGCGGAGTCACTGCTTTGCCCACTCGTAGGTACTGACCCCCCAGGTCAAAGAGATTCATAGAAGACACAGCATCCAGGGCTGACTGAGGCTTTTCATACTCTGTAATCGAACAAGACGGCAGTTAAAGGCAGAGTGACGACAGCACAGGAGCGTGGGCCAATGACGTCCCGGTCCCCGCCCCCCCCAAGCTCACCAATGAAACCAAAGCCTCTGTGACGTCCTGAGGTGGGATCTCTGGCTAACGTACAAGACTTGATCCTTCCGAAAGCCTCAAACACACTTTTGATGTCATCATCTGACAGGTCGGGGTGGACAGATGCCACGTAGATCCGGTTAAAAGCGCGCGCCTCCTCTGCCAGCTGGTCAATGATGGGTTGCGCCTGACCGATGTTACTTGGCCGCCCAACCTATAGCACAGATCATACCAGCAGGGCTACTGAATACGGGGTTTGTAGTGCAAACCGAGAACGCACTCTAAGTCCCTGCAGCACTAACTTTCGGCAGCCACCCAGATCAGTCAAAGCCACTGACTGTTCTGCTGAGAAAAAAAAAAAATGTAAAAAATGTCCTCAGCTACTCTTTCCTGCGCCTTTCTACCGCCTCATGCTGCCTCAAGCTGCAATACTTAAAAATCATTAAAAAAATAAAAAGGTATTGATGACTCCATGCTAAGTATTTCCAGTCAGATGTAAACTTTTACTTCTTAAACATGAACAACTATTCAGAAGTCAAAGCTGAGCATAATGCTGATTACATCTGATCCGCGCTGTAAAAAGCTAATTGTGGACAAATCAAACGAATGTGCAATACATTGATACATGCAGAACGAATTTTGCATGTACGAAAATATTACACCAACACAAAAAAACGGGAGATCTAAGGTCCTAAAACGAAGGCATTTCAGAAACACCAGATTCATGCAGTGTGCCTAGCTGAGCTGGTGGCAACACCGAAAGGGGAACGCAATGCCTGGAGCAACGCAATCTGATCTGCTTTCAAAAAACAAAAAAACGGAGTCCTAAGTGACACGACCTTCTAGGTGGGACTGAGATCTGTACTACAGATGGGGCGGCCAAGCAACACCAACCAGGCGCAGCCCATCATCAGCACACCATGGAAATAGAGCGACGCGGCGCGCCGCTGGGCATCCTACTGGAGCTGGTCACTAAAACAGCCTTGACAACATCATGGAAGCAGAACACACGACAGAGACAGACAGAGACCATGGGACAAGCATCCAGACACACACACGCACCTGGAAACACAGACAAGCCAAGAGAGACAATTAGTGTGTCAAGAACAAGAGACACGTTCAAAGTCAGTCAAGTACAATTGAGTAGATTTGATAAAAATACAAATCTTAAAGCAGACGGAATCAATGTAAGTTAATGCCACTGGAGGTCTCAAGGAACAAAGTCACGATATGATAAAGCTGCATGGATCTCATGTTGCTTTTATCTTTATAAGTGAATAGGATGTGGCTGAAGTCCTGTTGCCATTTTATTTATAAGATATTCTAACATCATCTTCCTTTCCGAGACCCCCAAGCAGCTCACCTTAATGTTACGCCCACCCAACATGACTGAATTCATCTGCTCCAGGGCGAGCTGAGCAGCCTCTGGCACGTCGTACTCCACAAAGGCAAACCCCTGCAGCCACACACCAGGCAAGACCCAGACGAAATGTTAAAACATGTTTGCAGCAGTTTGTCATCCGGGACCACCGAACCAAGAACTAACCTTGTGTTTCATTGTCACCGAGTCCCAGGACATGTCAATGCTCTTGATTGGGCCGAAGGGGGCAAAGGCCTGTCTGATGGTGTCCTCACCGAGCTCATAGTAAATGGATCCCACATACACCCGGCACATGATGGCTAGGGCACGTTGCCGCTGAGCTGCCACCTGTTCAGCAGGGAAAACGACACATAAGCATTAGAAAGTAAAAGAAAGAACGGCTGCACACTTACACACCAATAATAAAATGTGTATTTTCTACTGTGCTTGCTTTCCCACAAAAATGCCATTAGGCCAAAGTTAGGGGTCTGAAGATTATGGTAATAATGGAATAGAGTAATCAAAAGGACAGAGCTTTGTGAAAGGAATAACATGTATAAGAGTTATAGAAACTGATGTCACCACTGGAAATTAATAAATGGCCTCTATCCTGTTACTATTGAACAGACATATGGAGGAAAACACACTGAAGTGATTTCACATGCACAGCCCTCACAAATATTTGGCTTCAGTAACTGACCTGTTGTCCAGGGATGCAAGTAAGGTAACAAAAAGTAACCGTGGAGTTCATACGAAATCCAAACAAAGTCTTGATGACAGCATTTCAAACTTTCCTCTCAAGTCTAAGGGAGCGGGTGCTTTTAACTACTCGCCGGTACTGTGTTTTACTGAAGTCTCGGAATCAGCCTGCTTTGAGCAAATTTTACTCTGGCACCACGAGTATCTAACAAGATCACGGAAAACGACAACGATCCATGTTCCAGCTGTTCGCTCATGTTAGTCCATTAAAGCGATTGCTATCCATCTTTCGTCCCATGCCAAGAGCTGCTTTTCAAGCAAATGCATATTTTTCAGAGGCGTGACTTTTTGTTAGTGAACCCTTTATAACGTTCTGTAAAAATCCCCATAACAGTCAAGTTTTGGATTCTTTTATACAAAACACGTCTACAACTCATCCCATTGCGACTCACAAAAAAAACTTCTTGAGGTATCAACACCAGGATTTACAACATGGTCGCAGGAACACTTGCCGTAAAATCCATTTTTTTCTTACAAAATATGCATTTTTGACTAGATAAGACAGGCAGGGATTTATGTCAAAGCAACCAATAAAAGGAGGGTAACAGTCTTTTTCCACTGGGAATGCGCACAGAAAAAAATTTAATCTATTGACCGATTGTAAAGGTGAGAGAGGATCTCCAAAGCCCATTGTCACTGCTGCCATCTGAAAGACAGTAAAGATGAAAAAAGTGCTGAAAAGTAGGTTAGATATCCCTTAGCTTTGTTTTTTTTTTCTTTTTTGTTTCTCAAAATGGTCATTGCTTTGCTAGATAGACAGAGTGGTTACACTAACACTATATGCAGACCCTCCCTCTAAACAACATACTCTAGCTCAGGGAGTTGCCTCCCCAACTACAATGAGAAACAACCACACAACAATAAGCATAAACAAGTCCCCTTTAAGTGCAAAGCATTGTATATCATAACCTAGGCCTTCACAATGGTCTTCTCCACCTGAAAAGAAGCAGAGGCAAAAGCAAGGGCACATGGTCTAGACGTGGTGGTCATCACACGGGAGAAAGGGAGCAAGACTTTCGATAGGAAAAAAAAAAATCCACTGCGGAAATACAAGGCGTCTGAATTACTCAAATATTCTGCCTATAGACACGCATCATGGGTGACGGGTGCAATACAAACTCTTTGCTCGTCGGCGCAGCACAAAATGTTTCACATCTCACCTGCAGGTTGGTGAGCTGTTGCTGCTGATGGGCAATGGTCTGCTTCACCAACACACTCTTAATGCTTTGCTCCATGGCATACTTCTTTGCCTTAAAAGAAAAAATGACAACATTTAAGTCGCAAGACAAAACACTGTTGTAATGATTTTTATGCGTGTAACAAAACTACACCAACTCATGTTTCGTTTCATGTTTCCGCTCTTTCATTGATGAATTAAATTCTGTGCGACTGTCTCCCAGACAACAGATTGCAGTAAGGAAGATGGCAAAAATAAGATAATATACAACAGAAATATGTGTATGGTATTTATAACGTTTTATGATTAAAAATACTGGAAAATTTACTCAAGAGAGAAATTGGCACAAAGTATACGGGCGTGATGTGCCCGTTCAGTGCAGTTTCTGTTCTGACAAATTCACATTAGTGTGTGCACACGCACAAACTAGCAGTAATATATATTTTCATCAACCTTAGTGTGTGTGTGTGTGTGTGTGTGTGTAGTAGTAGTAGTAGTAGTAGTAGTAGTAGTATTTACACTTGGCAGTATTTA
>JBBMJM010000014.1:2779289-2793732 GCA_037832705.1 Centriscus cristatus | reverse complement strand
TGTGCGTGCGTGCGTGCGTGCGTGCGTGCGTGCGTGCGTGCGTGCGTGCGTGCGTGCGTGCGTGCGTGCATGCGTGTGTGTGTGTGAAGATTATAAAAGCAGAAGTGGTTGTGTTTGTAGTTACGGTCTCCAGTGAATGAATGTCGGTCAGTGTAATGTCCTCTGAGGTGTTTGAGCTTGAAGACGTTTCTCCACTCATCAGCAGTCACTCAGCCTCTCTGCACTTAACATTACTACAACACGTTAGTCACTGTGCACTTATTGCTGCTGTATCCGTTAATGTCATGCTGGCACCTTTCACTTTGGCCGTCGCATTTTTATCCTGCTGCTGTGCCGATTAGCCTTTATACTTGGCTTCAAACTGCTGCTCCTTTGTGTCCTAAATCGCTCTCTGTCTTTGTTATTCTCATGTCTGTAGGTTGGAGCCGTCAATAATGGAACTTGAGTGAAAAAAAAGAAACATTACAAGTAGATTCTCAGATGTTTTCATTCCCATGTGTCTGTCTCTTAGCAACTGCACATATTTAACGTCCTCTGGTGGCACTTGATCCATGTGTGGATGTGTGGAAATGGTTGTTGTTGTTCCATGTACATGTACGTGAATGTTCTCAGTCATCCAGGTCATAGAAACGTGCTGAATTCATTCGTAGACAACTGGACTCCAGGAAGACTCTTCAGTTCACATTTATGAGCTGTAAACATCACTCCTGCACCCTCTTGTTTTTTCAGCTGCTGTCCTGTGTTTTTCATCTGACTATATTGCGGATCACGATGAGTTCCAAACAGTCATCAACAACACCAACAACATCCTCTGGACTGAAGCCATGTACCGGTTTAGCCATAGTACATTGCAACGCTCCTACAACTCGGTAGCAGTGCAGCAATCCAGCCGAGCAACGGAAGCCAAGACAGAGAACTTCACAGCGACATGGAGCAGAAAGGAATTCATTCAATATCACAGTAAAGCCTTCCTCATGTGGGATTTCTTTTCTCAATCCTGCTGAATCAGCTGTGTCTTTTCTACTCTGCCATGTCTTGGAAGGACAGAGGCTGAATGACTAAGCCGAATATAAAGGTCTATTATACACACCAGATCCTTTCAATACAGTTTTTCTTCTTCCAGACATGGTGATTTTACAGATGAATGTTCTTTGAGCTGAGATGAAGTGGGAGTGTCGGTGCGGCAAGCAAATGAGATGTGTCATTTTTCCAACACGTCCAACAGGTTTCTTGTGTCTCTTAAGCTCTTTAAAAAAAAATAAAAAAATGAAACCAGCAAGGAGAAATGTGCATTTCTCTCTGCAGGTTTTAAACATCATAATGAATGAAATGATGAAGGAAGGACTCAAAACTATTCAGGAGAGCATTTTATGTTATTAAAAAACAACAACAAAGAAATCGCAATTGTCGTTGTACAAAACTTTAGGTAAAGCTGCTAGAATCAGGATCAGACAGTTTGAGAAGGTGCATCACAAAGGCGCCACAAGACATCAGTAGCTCAGTTGTCTTGTGGGAGAGTTTCAGAGCTGAGCGGTGGAGGATTGTGGGTGTTAAGAGATGTACAGAGGTCATGAAGGGGTTCCGAGGTGACAAAAGAAACCTTAAAATCAATAGGGTATTCACAGATAAGTCGAGGTACCTAGAGAGTTTTATTGCCTCAGAGTTCATCTCAGACAACTGCTCGGATGCTTTTCGATTCTGTGTGGTGTTTTGAACGTCTTACTCAACGTGACGAAGCTTCAAACAGCCAATTACTCAAGCATCATAACTTCCATTCACTATGGGTGTTGTCGATGAAGTCATGTCATCAAGCACTGACATGATGTTTCTCACTCATGTCCTTCATGATCCTTCACAGTTTTTAGAAAAGTACATCGCCACCAGATTCTAAACAATTGATGGAAAATATGATTATGAATATCTATGAAGAGATGCTGGTGAGAATTAAGAATGTCGGAGAGAAAAAGAAGGGACTATGGAACTACTCTGTTATGAGCTGGTGAGACATGGGTTGAGTAGATGGTATAGTACTATTTCTGGTGGCGTTCTAATTTGAGGGTGTGAATTCCTCTGTACTGGCATGTGTATGTAGGTAGCAGACACCAGGGATCCAAATGAAAAAGAGACAAAAAGTTGAAAACAAAAGACTTACGACTCCTCTCGTCCCCTCCCCTGCCCTTCAGGTGAGCCCTGCTCAGGGCACAGACTGCTAAGCATGCTGGCAAAGGCTCAGCCCACAACCAGCAGCCTCAACCTGGTAAACGCAGACGTTTGTAACACCACAGTGGACGCAGGCGACGGTATCACGATGGCCGACCTTGTGGAGAGCTTGGACACCAGAGAGCTGGACATAGAGGAGGGAGAAGAGACCGACTATGAGGGAAACTACTTAGGTGCGTATATGTCTGCCTGCATAGAATGTTCATTCATTCATGTCTGTGAAGGGAACAAGAATCCCTGAGGGATGCAAACACATATAATCTGAGGTTGCATTTCACAAACGTCAAAAAATGCCGGACGAATCAAGAATCACATAGTTGGGTAAGTTCACTCCGATATTCCAGTGAATTTTGTTCACCGGCAGCTGTAGCCAGAGGGTGAAGGGTTGGGTGAGCGAGTCCAATCCAATCTCTCAAGTCAAGTCAGATGATTTTTGGTATTCAGGATAACATTACAAAGTAGGAATATTCCAGAAATTGTGGACACTGGATGAACCTAACCCTACCAAAGTTTTTCTGTTTTGGTAATGCCACTCTCTTGTCTCCCAGGGGACTGCCGCATCCCTTTTTCGGCGGTGTACGCCACAGTGGGCTTCAAGGAGGCCACTGCTAAGGTCTACCTTCCCACTGTGCCCATTACTGCCCGGATCATGGAGGTGGAGAGATTCACGGCGGCGCAGGATCGCTTCAACCTGTCTCAGCACAGGAGTGTCAACAAGGTACCGCACAGACGCATGCAAGCACATGAACTGAACATTTTATACCATCTGTTTCCATGTTTTTGTGATGATACAAATGGTTTTTTCAATGGGTTTTCAATCATGGAGGCTCTTGAGCAAGTCACATTTCACTGAAAAACACAAATGAACTTTGTGTGCGCAGTCGCTCCCGGCCGTGTTCAAGATTGAGCTGAAACACGGTGAGTTTACCTGGATGGTGAAGAGAAAGGAGAAACATTTCATGGAGCTGCACAGAGAGCTGAGGACCTACAAGACCTTCATGAGGATACCGCTGCCTTCACGCAGGTTGGCGCCCACGCACAAACACACCGTTACATTCCCACATGAAGATGTGCATGTGTAGGTCTACACCTTTTGTCCGAATATACCGACTCATGTTCTCCGAAAGCTTCACGACCACGATCTGGTCTATTGTTACACCCCCCTGAGTGATCGGGAGCTGACATCTTTGCTCTGAAGAACTATGACCTTCACTCACGTTCACCCAAAGTTTACTTCACGATCATCCCCGTCCAAAGCATCGAATCCTCTGATCCGTCCTCTTCTGGGCTTCGCCAGCGTTATACAACATGTTCTTTTGTTGGACTCCTACAGAGTGAAAATGTTTTATGTTCTTCCAAGTTGAGGCCACCTGTTGGCTCTGAGGCTCATCCACCATCTCTTATCTTCTGTAAAGAAAGATGCAGGTTTACAGCTGTAAAGGAACATTAAAGTGATCGTAGCATTAACCTCGGCTGAAGCACTGAAAAATGGGGCCTTCTTCTGTTTCTGTCTTCTATCAGAAACAGAAACAGAAAGAACCTCCACCGAGTTAAAAACAGTTTTGACCATTGGGTGTTGGGACTGACCCCCCCCCCCCCCCCCCCCTTCTCTGTCAGTCACACCGTGAGGAGGAGGACGGTGAGGAAGAGTGAGGTGAGGGAGATGCCCTCTCTGCCCAGGGGAGGAGGAGACGAGCTGGTGCGAGATGAACAGGTCTCCAGCAGACGGGTACAAAAAGAAATCTCAATGTGATGATTGTGCGACATCATGGACGTGTGTGCGTCTTGTCACTGAAATACTCCCAATGACCCAGACGTAGTATATGTGTTTTCACAGAGGCAGTTGGAAGATTATCTGAATAAGCTGCTGAGGATGGCCTTGTACCGCAAATATCACCATACTGTGAGTATTTGGACACACACCACGGCCGCCTGCTGACAGCTTTATGGTGTACTGCATTTCTCTGTGCGTGAGTCCATGTTTGTTATTGAGATTCAACATTGAAAGTAAATATTAACAGTGTTTTCCACATGAAACTTCTCCGCGTGGGTGAACAAAGATAAGCTGCATTTGCCTATACCCTCATGTCTCGTTTTTCCTCAGACCGTAAAACAAAGTCGGGCATATTTTAACGTGTTTTACAGTCATGTGAGGAAAAAAGAAAAAACATGTTAACCTCGACATAATGCCATTCATTTGAATGAACATAGGTTTTCTCTTGGATGGACAGAGTATTCTGACCAGTGTAAAAGTGTATGATGTGCACACAGATAAATTAACGATGTACTGCTGTATTCTAGTGGTTGATAAGCAGGTTGGCTCTGTTTAGACATAAACATAATGTACTCTCATATCATTGAACAGCCACTCTGAGCTCCACATTCACTTTCCTGTCGTCGTATAAATAGTACTCGTGAGATCAGCCTGAAATGACTGAAGCCTCTCACACCTTCTCGTCTCCTCGCAGATGGAGTTCATTGACGTCAGCCAGCTGTCTTTCATTCATGATCTGGGACCCAAAGGATTGTGAGCAATTTCTCCTCTTTGCATCCTTTTAATATAAAACCTGGAGGATACAAATCCCAAGATTCTTTCTGCAGAGGACCTCTTACTGCATGTATCTCCATAACAGCTTTTCAGAACATATTTCAAGCCTGAGATGAACCTGAAAAAACAACAGATTAACACAACCCTGTACTATTTGCTGTGTTTGTTCCAGAGAAGGGATGATTTACAAGCGCTCGGGAGGGCACCGTATCCCCGGCATGAACTGCTGTGGTCACAGCCAGGCCTGTTACCGCTGGTCCAAACGGTACTGCCGTCCACATCGGCATCTGTCTTCACTCCTTTTCAATTTGTCTGAATTGCTGTTTACAGCACTAATTGAGCTGAAGTGAGATTTAAAAACTTTCCATTTTCAAACTGTCTTTTTAAACAGCAAATATGACTGAAAAATGTAGGTGTAATGAATTCAGTGTGCAAGAGAAATCTAATAATTCAGATATCAGTGTAGTTGTCAGTGTAGGCGGTGCAGCACTGTGGGAATAAGAAGCAGCCACAGTGGCCATTCACTGCTACAATAGATCAACAAAAACATCTTAATAAGAAGCATTTCTGCTTTTCATTTATTCACTTTTGCTTTCTTCGGAGCGTCTCCAACCCATCAGCTTTGGCAGAGAGAATCCCTCTCTCTCTTCCTCCGTTTCTTTTTTCTCCCCGTTCACAGCCAAATTGTTGTATGAGCAGTGTTCATTGTTGCTGTGCATCGGCACCGCAAAAAAAAATCCCACACATTTGAAATGCTCAGCCCAGCCACCTACCTCTCTCTGTGATGATTTCCCTCCTACGCCCTTTTCTAAACAAGTCATAAAACAAATGGCCCCACGACAATCACCAGAGTGGTTTTTACAAAGACTCATCGAAAAGTCTTGCTGTGTTCTGTGTTCAAATGAATGAATGTGAAGATGATCGGTGGTTGTGTCGGGTGTAGGTGGCTGGTGGTGAAGGACTCGTTCCTGCTGTACATGAAGCCGGACTCGGGCGCCATCTCCTTTGTGCTGCTGGTGGATAAAGAGTTCAGCATTAAGATGAATTCCAAAGACACTGAGACCAAACATGGAGTCAGGATCGACAGCCTGTCCAGGTACGCAACTGTTGGACTTTAAATGCACATCAGGGATAAAACAAAGAGACAAGGGCGTAGCGGATTATCGATACAAATAACATACTAGGAACAATTCTAACTGAGAGACTTTGTTACAACATGTCATGCTGACAGAAAAGTCCCTACATTTACACATTTCGGATGTGCATCTTTCATGAAGGACTCTGGTGTTCAAGTGCAGCAGCTACCGACATGCCCGCTGGTGGGGTCAGAGCATCGAGAGTTTCGTCAGCATTCACGGGAAGGCCTTCCTCCGAGATCACCGCTTCGGGTCATTTGCACAGGAAGAGGAGAACATTCCCGCCAAATGGTACGAAAAGGTGCACTGAGGGTGAATACCAGGTGGACAATAGAGCAGAAAATAAACCTAACGCACATAAAACCTTAGTTTCCATGATACGTGGTGCGACAGGCCTTTATGAAAAAGAAGCATCAACTTGTCGCCCAACGAGCCGACAACTTCCACACCCCTCTATTTCCTGTTCGAAGCCTCGTCTGCTCTCGGTGTTTATGTGTCAACTCAGGCTCATGTGACAGCGATGCGAGGCTTAAAAGGTTAGCCGGTGTCATGTTTCACTGCAGGTATGTGAACGGGAAGACTTACATGGAGGATGTGGCCAGCGCGTTGGAGGAAGCCAAGGAGGAAATCTTCATCACGGATTGGTGGTGAGTATGTCTTGTCAACGCGTGACGCCACAGAAATGAACAACTGCGTTAAAGAGCCAGTTTGTAGTATTCAGTTGGATTTATTTCTCATCTTAATTAAATGTTTTATGATAAACTGCTTGATATAAATAACATAATGGGCCCTATGCAGCACATGGGCGTGTCTCAGGCCCTTGCTAGTTAGCATGTTTTTAGCCTATGCACCATGGCGGGGAGTTTAAAAGGTTTGGACTTCCTGTATGAATCAGTCATGGTTGTGTTTTCACCCATTCATAGTGTCACCTCTCATTCCCTTTAAAAGAGGTGGAGCGGCGGGAGCATATGGTGGATCGCTAGTTAGATGGTGGACTCACCAAGTAAAAAGGTCAAATGCTTCACAGCCGAGGAGACATTAGATATCCTCGCAGTGTCACTAATACAAGAATGGCTGTCTTATCACCTCATGGAATATTGTTCAAAGCTGTTTTCCAATAACAGAGCAGCTGTCAGGGGCCATGGAGCACCCCGAGGTGCTGATCCTGTTAATGACCGTTAAAGACGTGTTTCCGATAAATATTAGAATGTGCACAGTCATAGCCTTTCACATTATAATCAGATTTTTTATTTGTAGTCTTTTGGATATGGGCAGCTTCTCTGACCACCTAAACAGCTGCTTGTTGCTTCACCAGGCTGAGTCCTGAGATCTTCCTGAAGAGACCTGTGGTGGAGGGCAACAGGTGGAGGCTGGACTGCATCCTCAAACGGAAGGCAGTAGGTGTAAACCAAGGAGCTACGTCATGTTGAGTTCAGCTGTGGAGCAAACTGCCTCTTTGGTGCAGTTTGTTTGGGTTGGCGGGTATACAGGAATGAAACAACCGCCCTCAGAGCCGGCAGGCTCTTGTTATGTGTTCGTCTCCTCTCATGGCAACAGGTCTTCTTGTGGAATACCTGATTTTTGTTTTACACAAAAGAACATGTATAATTTGATTTGAAGTAACAGGAAGGGAGCTCTCTTCACTTTCTTTCTTGTGTTATTAGCCTTTTAGCACCATACAGACACGTCATGTTTGCTTGTGTGTGGAAGCGATGGCAGCGTCCTCACATTCACAGCTCTTTTTCTGTCCGTTTGCAGCAACAGGGAGTGAGGATCTTTGTGATGTTGTATAAGGAGGTGGAGCTGGCGCTGGGTATAAACTCAGGCTATAGCAAGAGGACGCTCATGCACCTGCACCCCAACATCAAGGTAAGTGATGGACAGATGGGAAGCCAGCAGGTGGTCGTCCTGACGACAGCACATGATGGTTCGTGTTGGACATTTGTCATAGTAGCACCACATGCATTCCTGCTGTGTTTGATATGTCGTATGAGAGTGTGTATGTGTGCTGTTTTGTGGTTCCAGGTGATGCGTCATCCAGACCATGTGTCTTCCTCTGTCTACCTGTGGGCACACCACGAGAAGATCGTCGTCATTGACCAATCGGTGGCCTTTGTGGGCGGGATCGACCTGGCGTACGGTCGCTGGGATGACAGGGAGCACCGGCTGACAGATGTCGGCAGTGTGACGCGCTCTGTGGCCCTCGAGCAAGTAAGGCACCTGTGCGCGCACACACACACACACGTATGCACAACCAAATGTATGTCTGTCTCCATCTTCCCAGGCGGCTTCCACCAACACTCCGTCCAATAAGGGCTTGTCATCTGCTGATGGCGTCTCCCAGAGCAACGGACGAGGCGCCCCAACCAGCGAGCCGGTGGACTTACCAAAGCTGAAGGGAATGGGCCGCAGTCGGAGGGCTCGCTTCAGTCTGTACCGACACCTGCACAAGCACACTCTGCAGCACGCAGACAGTGTGAGCAGCGTTGACAGTGCAGGTGTGTGTCAGCAGGATCGTACACATCGTAAACGAAGAAGGTTGTTTCGTGAGACCAGGGGTTCCCAGACATATGAGTGCTGAGGCCCATTTTAAAAACTGAAAACCTCTCACTGACCACCTGATATTTCTGATCAACACTCAAAATTCATCGTCAAAGATAGGTGCTGACATAAAATATAAATAAAAATAAAATTTAAAAAATCAATAAAAATACAAATAAATAGGTCAAATGAAGAGTGACACCTACAATATGAGTCACATGTAACGATAACTTCAAACTTAATTTCAAAATTACAAAATAGGGCCGACGCATTCACTGACTTTGGAGTAATTATCAGACATTTGATCATCTTCTCTGTACATGATTGTGTGTGCAGGTAGCGGCTCAGTACAAAGCCTTAAGACGGGTGTTGGGGAGTTACAAGGCAACACACGCTTCTGGCACGGAAAAGACTACTGCAACTTTGTCTACAAGGACTGGATCCAGCTGGATAAACCTTTTGATGGTCGGGTTCACATGCCGGGACATTTTTAATGGCGCCATTAAGTCTACACAGCATACATTGTCAATACTAATCATCCTTTTTTCCTAATCGTATGGAAACAAAGAGTCATTTCAGTGTTTAATATTCAACCTTTTCTTATCTCTGCGGGCTGCTTTGTGCAGACTTCATCGACAGGTACACCACTCCCCGCATGCCCTGGCATGACATCGCCTCAGTGGTTCATGGTAGAGCCGCTCGGGATGTCGCCAGACATTTTATTCAGCGCTGGAACTTCACTAAGGCGAGCTTACACACACTCACACTGCTTAGCAACACTCACAGAAGTGTAGTGCAATAAGGAGTGTCCTCTGTAATTAAAGTATTTTTAGACTCCTTGTAATGTCTAATCTAAATTCAAACAAGAGAAAGAAAATCATCAGCTGTGTAAGAGAACCATTGATTTTCTCCTTGTTTGCTAGATGTGCAGTCAGAAGACAATCAT
This sequence comes from Centriscus cristatus, assembly GCA_037832705.1. Classification (NCBI taxonomy): domain Eukaryota; kingdom Metazoa; phylum Chordata; class Actinopteri; order Syngnathiformes; family Centriscidae; genus Centriscus; species Centriscus cristatus. Next base: position 2,784,341 of record JBBMJM010000014.1, on the reverse strand, counting down.
TGACTGGAGGTTATGTGTCACCCTTTATGTACCTCACTGCCCCACCCCACCCCCACACCCCCACACCCCACAAACAAGACGATAAACACTCGACAAAGTCAAGGGGAACTGGAATTGGCTGGAACTGTGGGGAAAAAAAATGTTAACGCTCAAACTTTCCTGGGCTCCAGCTTTTTCCTCCTCTTTACATGTTTTTTTTTTTTCTTTTCCATTCCTCCTCTCCCTCGCTCTATATATACTCATCTCCCAAATTCTCCACCTACCTCTCATGCAGATCATGAAGCCAAAGTATCGCTCTCTGTCTTATCCGTTCCTGCTGCCAAAGTCTCACTCCTCTGCCAACGAGTTGCGATACCACGTCCCCGAGTGCGTTGACGCAAAAGTTCAGGTACCACGTTGAGCTATATGCACTCCTCTCACGACAACAGATAACACGTGTATTGAAGGTTTCATCTCTGTAATTGCATAAAGTGACAGTCTAAAAAAGAAGCACTGTTAAAGAGAAATGACAGGGACAACTGACACACACAGTATAAACTCCCACTTTCTAAGCACTGCTGGAAGAGATGACAGAGTGTGAGCGATGTAAAACACTCCCTGGGCCAGAAACATTATGTAACTCCAAGGGCTTCTGCTGGAAACTGACCCTCAAGGTTTGTCGCTGTGAGGAACTGACCCTTGACACGGCTAAAATAGGAAGAGAGAAGAGACCCCATCTTAAGAGTTGATGTCCTTTGTGTTCTTCTTCACTTGTTAATAGTGTTTGGAAACGAAACTCCACCTGGATCTATCTCAGTACCACTTGCAGACTCATTATTTATCAGTGATATTTTCTAAAGAAGGCCAAGTTACCGTTGACTAGTTCAAATCCCAACGAAAGAAAAGACAAACTGGTGAGGAGGCTGAAGTCCAGAATAACAGATGGTGACGGCGAGGAGGAGGGTTGCGTTGATAAAATCCTTTGGATGGATTTTTTTGACACTACAGTGCCAGTAGGGATGGAGGAGGTAGGTAGGTTGTGCAATCAGATCACCAGAAATAAATGTATGAAATGTGTAAAATATATGACAGAAATCATCTGGAGTCCGATGAACAGTTGTAGTTACTGACTCGTTAAAGACAACGATCTGACGATCTGATCTGACGATCTGATCAGCTGATCAGGGAACGTTTTGGAGTTATAGGTTATTATGTTACCGGTTTTACTGCTCCGGTCACTGGGGATCAGATAGCACGTGACCCGAAGGCCCTGAGTTTGACCCCCATGGTGGAGACGAACCACCCACACCCATATGGATGAACCGTATTTACACCAGTGGTGTCATGATTCCATGTCTTGAAGGTCTTGCGGTCGGCGGCTGACTGGTCGGCAGGCATAAAGTACCATGAGGAGTCCATTCATAACGCCTACATCCAAGTCATCATCAAGAGCAAACACTACATCTACATTGAGGTAAATGTGCAGTGTTTGGGTTTTTTTTTTACTAACATGGACTGAATTCTGTGTTTGATCATCTGTAACTTTCTCCCCCTGCAGAACCAGTTCTTCATCAGCTGCGCTGACAACAGGACGGTTTACAACAAGATTGGAGACGCCATTATCGAACGGATCATCAGAGCACACAAGTACCTCACAGCTGTTTGAATTCTTTTCACTGGTGTATGTAATGTATATGTAGGGTTAAATTAGTCCTCCTCTTCTACTGAAGGCTGTGTGTGTGTGTGTGCTCGCTCACAGGGAGGGTAAAAAGTATCGCGTGTACGTCGTCACCCCTCTGCTTCCCGGCTTTGAGGGCGACATCACCACCGGGGGAGGGAACGCCATCCAGGCTGTCATGCACTTCAACTACAGGTGAATTTCAACGGGCTGAGTGACGGGAAAGGAGAAGCACATGTGAAAGTGAAACTCTGTGTGCTCTGTTTGAAGAACAATGATCAGAGGAGAATACTCCATCATCTCCCAGCTGAAAAAAGAGAGTAAGACGAAGAATCGCAGCCAACAACAAATGTTTTCATGCGTGATGAAACAATAAAAACAATGGCCGCCATTATCTGCTCGTGTTCCAGTGGACGACCAGTGGATGAACTACATTTCCTTCGCTGGGCTGCGGACTCACGCTGAGTTGGAGGGGCGCCTGGTGACGGAGCTCATCTACGTTCACAGCAAGATGCTCATCGCCGACGACAACACAGTCATCATCGGTAAGTCTGTCTCCGTTTTCGCCTTCTGCCTCGCTTTTCTGATGTTGTTTTCGGCAACTTCTATTTGCGGCAATGACACCGTCAGAATGTGACAGATCGCAGAATCTGGCACTTGTTTCTTTCACTATGTGTGCAGATGACAAATGCATGAGGCTGATATTGTAGCGCAACCCAGCACTATGGCGCCACCTGCTGGTGTTTGTTTTCTTTAGTCAAGTCACATTTTCTCTCACTTTCAAAACCAACACAAAGGATGATTAAGCATAAAATGTAATAACCATTCAAAGCAAAGAGAGTGAATGTTGAATCGGTCTAGAAATTACTTTCAGCCATTTGAAAAAACAAAACTACGATGTTAAGTATGAAAAAAAAAATAAAGAGAGAGAAAAAAAAACCCTTTTGCCATTTGCAGTGGCAGATGATTCCCTAATTTAAGAGCTGCAAAAGTGAAAGCAAAAAGTGTGACACTATGACACGTTTCCCTCAAAAAAAAACAAAAAACACCGCGGCTAATTAAAAAAACTCAGCTCATTAACACTCAGCAAATCACATCACACTGCTGGGTTTTGTTTCTATGCACCAAATATCTACAACCAACTCCCAGAAAACTGCAGATCTGACGAAACCTTCAGCAGCTTTAAATCAAACCCGAGGTGCTGCTGCTACAGTTTTACACCTGGCACCGCAACGTTTATTACCCTTTTTATAGCATTAGCTGTTTTTCTTCCCTTGCTCTGTTTCTTAATCATCGTTTTACATCTTTTAATGATTCTAAATCTTTTAATACTGTGTTTACTTCTATCTCTCTCCTTCCTGCAAAGCGACGGCTGATGCTCAGTCCACATCTTTTACGATCACTCGTGGTTCATTCGTTTTAGTAAATGAGAGGGTGAGTTTGAGTTTCACTACTGTTTTGTTTCTGTTGCAGGTTCTGCTAACATCAACGACCGAAGCATGCTGGGCAAACGCGACAGCGAAGTGGCCGTGATCATTGAGGACTCTGAAAAGGTTACCGCGGTGATGGATGGACAGGAATACGAAGCCGGTCCGTACGCACGTCAGCTGCGCCTGGAATGCTTCAGGTGAAAGACTAAAACCAAACCTCTCGATCTGTTGGAATCCGTACGCTTTCATGTGAAGACAACTTCCTGTTTCTGATCAGGACGATCCTTGGAGGTCACACGGACACCAGCATTGACCTGTCGGATCCCATCAGCGATCGCTTCTACAAGGAGGTGTGGATGACGACGGCTGGACGTAACGCCACCATTTATGAGAAGGTAACATGGTTCATCTGCGTGTCAGGTCAAAGAACCCCTGTCACACATTTGGCGATGTCTGCGTGTCGTGATACATCCAGTAGCTGTGGAAGGAGCGGCCGGACGTACACGTCTCCAGTACATTTCATGTGTCTCCTGACGCAGGTGTTTCGCTGCCTTCCATCGTCCCTGGTGAGGAACATGGCAGAGCTGGAGCAGTATCAGTCCAAACCAGGTCTGGCCCAGACTGACCTGACCCGCGCTCAGGAAGAGTTGCGCAAAATCCGCGGCTTTCTGGTTCAGTTTCCTCTGGATTTCCTGTCTGAGCACAACCTCATGCCCTCTGTCGGAACCAAGGAGGCCATGGTTCCAACCGAGATCTGGACTTAAAAACAGCACCACCACCAACAACAACAACTAAATGCATTTGAACATAACTATCCTTTAGAGTTTGGTGACCCTCTGAGAAGTGGCAGCGGTCTGCAACGGTGTATTGTGCGGGTCAGCATCAAGTTCTCCAGTGTCTGAGGAACACATTACCTTTAAATCTGCAGACATCAATAAATGCTGCAGTGTCAGTGGGGAGCTAAAAAACAGGCACATAAACTCTGGAGATCCAAACCCTGGATGGATGGATCGATGGATGGATGGGACTGCAGGGGAAAAGCGTCAGTGGGACCAAAGTGTAACATTTTCACTGATGCTCAGAGGTACCCGAGTGAGAGGAAACACACAGATGTATTTGGTTCACTGTGTGCGCTCGTGAGCTGCATCGGCCTGTGCACGAGGTGTGTATCCTGAGTATGCGCCACTGCTTTGGACTCATTTTCCAAGCCAGCTGACTGGAGATCTTCTGTACATTCAAATCCACTACTAACTCTTCACTGTGGAAGAACATGTGCACCGTCGATAACGCTACGATAACTTTGTTCAGCAGTGGTGCACGATATGCTAAATGTGCTCAGATGTTGTGAACTGTCCCTGAACTCCTCCCCACTTCCTCCAGTAACATTATCTCTATGGTCACATGTGTTTTATGGTAATTAGACGTGATACCAGGAGCCTTACAGTCTGCTGGAATCAAAGTGTACAAAAGCTTATTTACTTCATGTTCAGGTGAGCGAGCACGTTCACCGGGAGCATCGCTTCCAGTGGCTGAGTTTGGATGAGACAATCTGCCTGCAGATTCCAAGAGGTTGTTTCACCTTTGCTCAACAGATGGTGCTATCATCCTAAGAAAATGTAGTTTGTGTGCAGCGTGTGAGGAGCTCCTAATGCAGAACCACATTCTTTGAAGTAAGATCAGTCTGAAAGCAACTTTATCCTTCTAGCATGAAGCCGGCGGTAAAACTTTGATTGCATGTTATTGCATTACTTGTTTTTTGATTCATTTTCAAAAGATCTGTAATATAGTTGATGCCCTATCAGGCAATGGATGTATTTTATATCTGTTGATGTGAAGGAATGAATTGTTTTTCATTTTTAATATCCCCCACACACTTCCACCAGCATCACCACCCCCTTCACACACACACACACACACACACACACACACACACACACACACACACACACACACACACACACACAC
>JBBMJM010000014.1:2648374-2663476 GCA_037832705.1 Centriscus cristatus | reverse complement strand
ACAACAACTGTTGTCTGACTGACACACAGGACCATATGCAGCCGCCGGTGCGTGGACACACACACACACACACACACCCTGCTGGCGTCTGCTGAGCCGTGCGCTCTGCCTCTTCCTCACAGCTCCGTGTGTCTCTGCCTCCTGAACTCAGGTTCCTAATCAGAGAATTAGCCGCGGTTTCCGCTGCCAGAACGCAGCCAGTAATCCATCTCACTTTGTCCACGCCGAGGCTCATGCCCCACTGAAGCATTTGTCAGCGTGCGTGAAAGCGAGAGAAGCGAGAGGAAGAAAGAGACAAAGATCCTGGCAGCCGGGGGAATGTGCTTCTTCCCTGATTTCCTGGGTGGTTTTATTAAAGCCTATTAAGTTCACAAAGGAAATCGGTACATTTCTTCACCATTGTTTCCACAAAAGAAACACGCTCGTTTACTGTGAATGCGCTCCAACCCCGTCCCGACCGTGTTGATGTTGACGTGCGTCATGTCTCTCTCTTCCTCCTCCTCCTCCTCCTCTTACGGAGGTTTTTGTGGGTCAGGCCGACTGTGCAGTCAAAGCGCAGCCCCAGCCTCTCATGGCGTGATAAATGAGGACGGAGACAGACAACCGGGGCGCATTCTAATCGCCCGCAAGGACGAGAGGAGAGGAGACACACCGGGAGGGGGGAGAGGGAGAGACGGCGACAGAGAAATACATTTATATTGACATTACATTTCAAGTGTGTTGTGGAAAATCTGTTTTTTTTCCCCCCGTGGAGAAGCAGGACCCTGTGACGTACGGACGCGTGCAGCGACATGAAAGACACAGAGGAGGTCTTGTGGGAGGTTTGCTTTGGCAGACGCCCGGCGCAGTCCAGTGGATGGAGAAGAACAGTCGGCTGTATTCTGCCAGATGCCCCCTGAACCTGGCTCGCCATGAGCTGACTGAGACACGCGGCTATGGAACACGGTCGGAATCGTCGGAGCGAGCCAGAGAAGATGACTGATGAACACTGGAAGTCCAAGTCAGGATGTAGGAACCTGCATCTGAAGCAGCACACGGAGAAAATCTCTCCTCCTTACAGCTGGAGGCTTGTAACCATGGTAACAGCTGATTAAACATATATGATGACAAACCTCATCTGAACTGAAGCTTTCAGTCATTTTCATTGCACTGCAATGCATCATGGGATTTTGTTCGACCATGTTGGCAACAGCATGCTGGCGTGGACCAGCTACATGCCTCTCCACTCTCCACCCACCAAACATTCACATTCCTACAAGAACACAGCGGCCCCCGGTTGTTTCTGACACATTCATCTTTGTGAATGCTGAGCGGCTGATGTGCGCGTACGGTGACTGTCAGCGGCGGCGGTGTCACTTCTTGACCAATAGCAGCGAACACAAGAAAATCAAAAGTCAGATCTCGACGATATGAACACATGGTCGTGATTCATGAATGTCCAGTCAAGAAGGGGCGGGGCTTATGGTGTCAATCATAACCACAGAAGAGCAAAGACCAACGCGAGCGGCATATTTCTTTGCCAAACTTTGTTCATTATAGTGTAGCGACGTTAGCGACGCAACATGCTTGTGTGGCGCGTTCAAACTCATCTGTCCCAGCAGGTGTTTGCACCCTGGTCAAAAACAAACTTAGACGGATCATTCCTGCACGTTTCCCTTCCACCTGCTGTCGTCCTCTTCCTCACAGACGTCTCCTCCTGCTTGCTATGCGTCCTGTTGGCCTGAAATGACGATTGATTGCAGTGCCACAGCTTTTGTAATCCGCTTAGGATGGATTTTGCATCTAAATCACTTTATTATTTATGTGGCCAACTCTTGCCAATGCCATTAGGAGGCAGTATGATTGGTGATCCATCACACATTATCCTTCACCGTGCTCATTAATATTGTAATGCGGTGGACCTTCACCATGAAACTTCCAGATGAACGCGAATGTAAATCTCTTCTCTGAGGGGGACGGGGACGGGATCAGCCTTCTCCAAACATGAGTCAACAGAAGGAAGATTATCTGTGCTCTCTCCAGAGATGTTGTTAGCTCGTCCTCTCCCTGCTATTAACCTCCCCCACTGCTCCCAGAGTTACAGCTTGTATCACCCAGGGCCTGTCTGACACGAAAAAAAAGAAGAGATATACGGGATGTTTTTTCTTTCTTTGTCCTTTTCCATCAAGGCTTCAATCACCACCTGCCAATCACACGCATCAGCAGCCTGCGGCCGCTGGAGGAGCCCGTCGGAAACGACGCCTTCTGAAGATGGAAAAATCCGACAAGAAAAAAGACAAACAAGAGGACGAGAGCGGTGTGACCTGCAGCGACTTGGGTGCAAATGTATCAAAGCAGCTGCATGAAACAACATGGCATGCAAACTATGTAAAATCTTTGTCAGAAAATATCCGGCGACCCACAAAGCAAAGCAGACGCCACGCGACGATCAAGACTTGAGAAAGTATTCCTTTACGTTTGAAACGTGTACGTCTGCGCACCGGCAGCCGTGTCTCCGGAGACGACTGCTGAACTTTGAGAAGAAGCTCCTCGGAGTCACTCGTGTTCTAATTTGTTACATCATGCCGTCCTATATTTGCATTCGGAGTCTTGTCACGACACCGTAAAACCTCCTTTTACGTGTCTTACTCCATTTCATGCTCCTTTCGCATGGAAGCAGGGAAACGGCAGACGGGAGAGATGTCTGCTGGACGGAACGGAAAAACAAAGAGCAGTCCGACGAGCGGTAAAACGGGACCCAGGTCACACAGGTCACATGTTTCTATGTCGGTATGATGTCGGTTCTTTAAATAAAATATATTCTTCTGTATTATTGTTATTACTGTGTTATTGCATAGCAATGTATCTGTTCAATTCCCTCCAAGACTTTTGTATGCCATTGCAAACGGTTTCCTCTCCTCACGCGAGTTCTACCGTCCTTCTCTCATTCAGCTCGCCGTCTGTCCGAGTCCACGTGAATGTGATATTATTGCTGGTTGATGGGACGAGTGTCAGAACACGACGAGAGGGCGACCAGCAGTCACCTTCAGCAAGATGACTGAATGAACCGCACCCGAGACTAAGACTAGCACCGAATCACTGACCCGTACTGACCCACAGACGGTCGCTCGTTCGCTTCACGACTTACTTTTCACCCAGATCCACATCGAGAGACGCAGGATCTCACAGAGACCTTCCCGACTCTTAATAGTTTTTAGATGCCACTCCTGCTGAATCACAGACAACAAAGCTATGCTAAGCTATCACAGACACAAAACTATGCTAGGCTATCACAGACAACAAAGCTATGTTATGCTATCGTACACCACAACGCTATGCTAGGCTATCGCAGACAACAAGCTATGCTAGGCTATCGCAGATACCAAAACTATGTGAGGCTACCGCAGACAACAAAGTTATGCTAGGCTATCGCAGATGACAAAACTATGCTAGGCTATCACAGACAACAAAGCTATGTTATGCTATCGTACACCACAACGCTATGCTAGGCTATCGCAGACAACAAGCTATGCTAGGCTATCGCAGATACCAAAACTATGTGAGGCTACCGCAGACAACAAAGTTATGCTAGGCTATCGCAGATGACAAAGCTATGCTAGGCTATCGCAGATACCAAAACTATGTGAGGCTACCGCAGACAACAAAGCTATGCTAGGCTATCGCAGATACCAAAACTATGCTAGGCCATCGCAGACAACAAAGCTGTCAGGGACAACAAACTATGCTAAGCTATCACAGACAACAAAGCTACGCTGGGCTAAAGCCGACCCTCATCCACCCCGTTGTAAGTAAACAGCAGCTCCGGCGCCTCAGAAATGTGCCGCTGTGATATAACTCCTCTGAGATGATGAACACTGGTCTCATGTTTGTACTTTTGTTGCTGCGACATTCTTTTAAAGGACAATTTGTTCCATTCAAGCTGCTGAATGAAATGTTTTTCACTCCGTACTGTTCTGAAAACACAACGCACGCCGGGACGGCGGAACGCAGCGACAGCTCTGCGTGAGGACATCGGACACTCTTTGTCTCCGTGGCGGCCTGCTGAGTCCGCCGCCGGGCGAAGCCGTAGAGACAGAGCCGATAGATCCCAGTGGGAGGACGAAGGAACCCGCTCCGATTCATTTGAGATTCATGGATGCCAGCAATCATCATGTCACCGTGTCACAAAGAATCTCCGCTGCCCGCCGGAGGCAACAACAACAACAACAACAAAGACGATACAGACACATTTGTGACTAAGATGCTTTATGCCACAACAAAGCAGGGGACAGATTGTTGCTGGTGATTTTACTGTTTGACTGGAAATCAATGGAACGCACCGACTTTAAACGCGTTCACACATGAACCGAAGGACGTCGGGGTCATTACCAAAGTCCATTGACTTTTGCTTTGTGTCTGTTGCTCATCGACACTGTTGTTCGCAAAGTGAAAGAAGAACGTGAATAGTTTGGCGAGTTTCGTCTCACTGATAAATGGGAGATTGTTTTGTTCTTTGTTTTTTTTACAAACAGAAAAGACTGAAATGACGAGGTTGCTGGCGCTTTCGCCGAAACGGGGTCATGTGTCTGTCAGTCGGTGTCACTCCTCTTCATGTCCCTCTCTCTCATTCCGCTGCCTCATCTCGCTTCTTCACCCCCGAACATTCACTTCTCATATCAATCTTCTCTTCCTCTCATTTCCTGATCTGGTCCCCCGGTGACGTTCCCCCTCCTCCTCCCCCTCCTCCTGCAGGAGACTGCAGCTCTTTCTATCTGTGTTGAAGTCCGATTTTCTTCGGCGTGTGATATATTCACAGTGTGACAGTTATGGATCCAGCAACTCATTAACGGATGGGCGTGAAAGTAAGGACGTTTTTATTAGATAATCAATCTGTAATCAAATATTATTGATCCTCTGGCGCTGCGGTTTCAAAGCTCAAACATTTTTTTATTTCATTCGCATTAATTACAACCATTTTTACGGCGCAGGCTGTTTAATATCAGGAGGAGGAGAAGTCTGTTTCAAAGTCGGGATGTTTTTGATCTGTCGCAGGAATCGCGTTTCGCTCGGCACACGTTTCAGCTGGTGATCTGAAGACGACCTCGACCTCACGGCGCTAAAGGACAGTCTTCTGCAGCTCTAACCAGACCACCTGCACCAGACAGGGACGCCGGGGTCGAGAACGGGACCTGAAACAAGAACTTCCGTCAGAATAACAATAATCCTCCCATTCATACTCGGTGGATTAAAGGAGCATCCAGTCTTCACTCGGAGCTGAGGAGAGGAAGGCTCCGCCCGCCCACACACACACACAGAGTGGCACTCTCCTCCCCTGTGGTGGCGGCAGGCTATGACCTTTGACACGCTATCATTGAGTGTGCAGATTAGTCATCAGCAGCGCGTTTGAGCGGCTGAGGAGGATCCGTACAGTCACCGGATGATGTGATTATTCCACTGACCTCTTTTTCTGCCGAGCTCAAACACACCTCGGCGACCGCCGCGCTCTGATTCGTATTACGTGGGCGATGGAGGATGGACGCACACATTTGAATACAGCTCCATCAGCATGCCATCCCACAAATGAAAGCACCGTAACAAAGGGACAAGGAGGCGAAGCCCCCGAGCCGCAGTCACTCTACGGCCACAATTCATCTGCTCGTGTGTCTTTAATTGTCCATTAATTATGTATCAGCCACATCGACCTGATGAAGTGAGAACATCGGGGGCAGAAGGTCGCGCTGTGATTTCAAACAATCTGTGCAGCTTTTGTTTGCGTTTATCCCGACTACATGAAAGGAAACGACTCAGACCGGTTTTAAGAACGTATTCCTTTTGTTTTGGTTCTGTTGGAGCTGAATTAACACACAAACAGTTGATGACGACAAGTCTGGAGACTTGTTGAAGGTCAGACAGACAGACCCACTAACCACTGGTCCACTGCTTCTATCATGGAGTTCTAGACACAGATGATGAAAACAGATTCCTGGATACAGACGGTTCCAGAAGAATTTACTGAACATTTCATTCAAATGCCTGAGTTATTTTGCAAACAAACAAACAGACAAAGACAGAAGCTCCTTGGTGGAAGAACTGAATATCATATTAAAACATAAATCTCTGAGCAATTCACCAGATGTATTTATGTATATTGGGATGTTTGAAATTCATAAAACACAGGCGGACTGCGGAATGTGGAATGCTGTTTGTTTGTTTCCACCCTCTGGCTTCACAATCAGCCACGAGGCCCAGGATGACGCCGTTCGCGCACACAACTCATCCTGCATTCGCACTAATTGATCAGGCCGGGCCGACTCTGAATGAATAAGTGGAAGACGAAACCTGCGTCGATCAGGCTGTTTGGCAGATGTGATCTCAAAGGCGAAACCGCATTAAGAAACCCACGGAAAACACCGGCACAGAGCTCACACGGAGAAACGTCCCGTGGCAACAGACACATTCTGCTCTCTGACGCGAGGGGCTGCTGCTGCTAAATGTTCAAATCAAAGTCGGGTATTATATTCACAAGCAGAATCCGTTAATGGAATCAGCGGGGATTTTCTTTTCCTGAAAACAGCACGACACTCTCAGACACTTAAGGAGCCGGGGGATGTTCGAAACCAAAAAAATTGGAACAACGCCAGAGGCGTCGTTTCTTCTCGCCAGAGACCACGCGTGCGCTCCCCCAGCAAAGGCGAGGTTGCCATGAGACCGTCTTTCTGGAGCGTTCCTCGCAGATGTGCAACGCAAGCAGAGAGGAGATGTGTAACGGAAGACTCACCGAGAGGCTGTCCGGCGATGATGCGAGCATTCTCTCCCGCCACGGCGGCGCGGGCGTTCCTCTCGTTGATGTACTGTACGAAGGCGTAGCCCTTGTGCACGGAGCAGCCCACTATCTTGCCGTACTTGGCGAAGATGACCTCGATGTCGGTCTTCTTGACGATGGCTGTGTTGAGGTTGCCGATAAAGACTCTGGAGTTGAGGGAGCGGGGGTCATTCTTGTTGGTGACGTTGCTCGTCTGGGTTTTACCAGTCATTCTCCTCCGGTTGCCCTCCTGGGACACAGACAGAGGAGGGGCGGGGAGGGGGGACGACAGTTCTTTAGAGGTCTGCTCTTTGGACAGGCCTGTGAAAGCCTCTGCTCCTGAAGACAAGACAATGTTAACACTGCTTTTCCACCGTTCCAGCTTGACTCGACTCGACTCTCGACATTAAAGACGGCTGCACAAGACCACCGTGATGGCGGTTTATACGCGGCACAAACACATGAACAGTGCAGGACGTGGAGAAGATGTGAACTCAGAGTGAGCGATGGAGCAGGACACGATCGCAGAGACCAAACTCAGTTCATCTGGTTTCGGGTGTCCCAGATAGGGACTGGGACCTGGGACACCCCTCTCTCTTTTGTGACCACTCAGAGGTCAGGAATCTGTATCAGTATCGGAATCTGTTCAAGTCACATTTTGGTATCAGGTTGTGTGGAACCTCAACCAGTGAAGGAACTAAGAAGAGCAGCAGGTACCAGGTTCCATCTCCAATGGAAACAGAGTGAAGTTGTGCTGGAAGCGTGCGGTGGAGTCTCTGACTCGTTTCACCACCTGGTCAAAGAGCAGCCAAACATCCATCCAAACACTTCAGCACGTCTGAAACACTGACAGAGGAGCAGGGGACTGGAGAATCACTTACAGCAGCTTTGCTATCCCAGCTAGCTAGCTGGCTAGCGTTGCTCTCTGCGCTGTGTCTGTAATACTGTATTCACATTCGATATTCGACTTATCGGGAGCGTTAGCCTCCTTGTCCAGGCAATAATTCCACTGGTCGATCAATCAGTGCTGGAGGGTAGATAAGAGCCAGCCGGTAGAAACCCCCTGGACAGATCAATGTCAAGAACCGAAAGGACGGTTTGTGTTTGTTCCACCTCAGGACATGAGACGTCAGTGTAAGTTTAATATGAACTGACAGAAGTAAAACCAAACACCTTTAAAATGTTTGAACTCAGGGTGAGTCGTGTTCACGGTTATTGAAAGGGGCTTTTTGTCAATCAAACAACCAATTTAACCAACAACCGGTCTGACGACGACGCTCACGTCCAGTCGGGTTGCTATGGAGACAAAGGCGAGACAGCAGCTAGAGAAGCGAATAGCTTGACAAACCATGTTTTTTTTTGTTGGTAAATTTCTCACAGAGATATAAAATAAAAATAAAAATAAATAAATAAAATATCTGACGATCTGTCCTTTTAGCTGGATGTGTTCATTTCCTCCATCTCAGAAGCAGACAGACAGTTCCAGATCTTTGCACAGTCGGTCGCTGAGTCGCTCAAAGGAAACAATACTGAGCTTTGAGCGACCTGACTATTGGATCGACCTCGCTAAATATGATTAGTAACCACGGTAACAGTGGTGGAGGCACTTCTTTCTCCCTCCTTTGTTGGGCTTATTTCTCTCCTGCCGACCTCCACAATTACATTTGGCAGGTTTATCGTGAAGTGCCGTTCGAAGGTTTCTTTTTACGAGATTAAGTCCAAACCACAGCAAGAGTGACGGCTGGGTGGCGCGCGTGCGGCGGACGGGGGAGGAGACCGTCCAGTCATCCGGGAAATTCAAAGGAAGCGATGTGAATTCCAGAGGAGAGCGTCTCTGTCAGGCAGCCATTACACCTGACACCGAGATCACGGGACACTCATCACTTCACTCGGCAGCACACGTGTCCACCGTCACATCACCTTCGGTCCGATCGGTTTCACTCTAAAGCTGCAGGGCCGAGTTCAGTGCTGCTCGCCTCTCACAAGAGGTCTTGGCATTTATCAGAAGCGGACAATTAAACTGCCAGGCACACACACACACACACACTCACACACAGGTTATAATGAGTTAATTGTGGTTCAAACCCAGAAACTAGGACCAATCAGCAGCGAGGATACGACAGAGTCCACGTCCACACAAAGAAGCTTTGTCGTGTCAACACGTTTTCCATCGTTGTGTCCGATGGGCCAAACGGATCCCGTAAACACACCATTTCAACCTGGTCTCAGTGAAAACGAAAGGGTGTTCGTCTCATAGCTCTGTGTTGAATCTCATCCCTGTGTTTTGTGCGTTTTGTTCTAGTTCTCTGTGTTTTTCTTCGCTTAGATCAGCATCATTTTCCGCTCAGTTTTTGAAAAAACACATTTTGGACGGTTGAATTTGCGAGGCTAACACTGACGTGCCACCTGAGATTGCTTCTTCAGTGTTTTCTGTCTTTACTTCAGGTGACAGCGACTGAAAGTGAGCAGATCTTGCTCAGCAGACAATCAAGTGCTGCTACTTGTTTTTCTTGAACTTCATCGCCACCTACAGGCCTGGAGGATGAACAACTGCCTGTCGATTACAATGGATCCATGTGGATGCAAATATTCTTGATAGGTTGTCAGAGAAAACAGAGGAAAAAAAGACGGTTTTGGTCCGTCTGCACGTGGCCTGAGTGTGGACACGCAGCCTCTTTCCGAATCCTTCCTGCTATCTGTTATCTCGTCCACTCCACTGAGTTCTTAAGAGTAGCTCGCTAATTTATTCCACCGGTGTTTTTTTGCTTCCTACTGAGCTTGCGGTTTGGTTTATTTACAACCTCCATTACCCTCATAGCGTGATGAGAAGACACACGGAACGACAGCAGGTATCTAATTTATAAAAGAAAATCCTGTTTTTGCATTTGTTACCACAAAGAAATAGAAGGTGGAAGAAGAAGACATTCCTTCAAGAAAATGCAGCGTGTAAAACGATGACCTGGTGTTCAAAGACCACTTCAAAAGAATTATTGCAGCGCAGCCTCAAAGAGCACACGCAGATAAGTCTTCATTTTTATGCCGGCCTGACAGATATCGCACACATTCCGAAAGGTGGATGTTCCCCCTTCGGAATGAAACACAGGAATGAAAGGAAACCGCCGGCGCTCACAGCCCGTCTGATGCTGGAGCCGTGGGAGGTTCGATGAGTCATGCAAAATCCAATCACGTATTTTGGGAACGACTCCTGCGACTACCACGTGAGCCGCCAGAGCAATGAGCGTTATTTTTTTATTGAATTTTCAGTTGTTGTATTTAAATTATTTTCCTTTAATTTGTTGGATAAATTTTGCGATTTCTTGAAGTTTTAATGGATTATTTTGGATTTAATATATGAAAGGTACTATACAAATTGTTACTAATAAATAATAACAACAACAACAACAACAACAATAAAAATAACGATAATAATAATGATATTATAAAATAAATCATATGAAAATAAGAAATAACACTACTGCTAGCTGTTAGTACCCCCCCCCCCCCAGACTGTCAGGAGGTGCTGAAGTTCCCCTAAATGTTTGTCTGCGTACAGACTAAAGAATCACCCCAGCGTCATGTCATGCCGACATTACAACGACACAGACGAGGTCGGAGGGAAATGGAAAATATTTTGTGTACTTTGACACTTCTTGTCTAATTCTCGCCGTCGACAGTTGCTGCTCGTCCAACCACCTGCCTGCTCTTTTCATGTAGGGGGGGGGGACTCATGGAACTGATTCCCTTTGTAATTTCCCACCACTCCAGCTCCGTACGTTTCTCTTTGCCTCGCTTCAGCCACTCAGCCCTGATTGTTGCCACGGCAGCTTGATGGGCTGAAGATGCTGTTCGGTGAAACAGAACGGGGGGGGGGGGGTGGTCCGATACACCTCTTTCCAGCGCTGTTGCTGCCGTGTAGTGCAGACGTGGAGTAATTGCTTCATGGATTCTTTCCATTTATATCTGGTCTTAAAATGTGTCTCTCTGCCGGCGAGAGAAACGGCAGCAACCATGGAAGAAAATGTGCCCTATTTGTAAATCAATGCCTGTAGTTGTATCGCAGCCTGCAGAGCGCTGCGGTCACGGGCCGAAGCCCCTCGCCTCTGAACACACATCAACAGCAGTCGTTGTCCGGTTTTAAAAGACACAAATCAAAACTTGGGCGTCTAACTTGTGGACAAAACAAACGATCCCCTCCTTTTCCAATCAACTCAAGTGTTTAATCGTTGTAAATCATTCGCCACGGCTACAAAACATGACGCACATACATGTGATAAACGCCACCGCAAAAACCACGCTGACAACGGGACATTAACACAACACCACCGTTTGTAACGTTCGGTTTTCTCTGCCAGCCTCCGTAAACAACCGTCCACACGTGTGGAGAATATTGAATCAGACATCACAGCGTTGCCCCAAAAACTCCCCCAGTGCCAAAACGGCAGACAGCGAGGGGTCTAAACTGGGCTCGGGGAGCTCACAGCCCGATGAATTATGGACTTACACTCACTTTTTCTTCTGGAACCGGACGCCCACTAAATATTAATGTCCACGTCTTTGTTCTGCCAAAGAACAGGACGGACTTTAAAGGTCTGAGGAATGAAGCCGGAGAAGAAACCTACCAGCAAGGGGCGACGGCTTGTTTGGATGTAAAAACTCATCCATCGCGACCGCCGCAACTTTTCAGAGTCAGACGCACCCAAATGTTTTTTTAAAGCTCCGTTATTAAAGTATTTATTATTCATTATCCCCACAGTGCAAAGAGAGAGCGGACAGTAAATATTTATGACTTATTATTGACTCGTACGTTCTCCGTGGACGTGGCGCTGACTCATAAGCTGCGGCCGACCTGATGATGTTATTCATCCCTGAGCTGCGTTCATAACACCACCGCCTCCCTGCTACAACGCTCATCACGCTACATATAACGTCGGCACGCCCTGCAGATCCCTCCTCCTTTTTTTTTTTTACATCTGAATTGATCCAACTCCCTGACTGTCGAACGCCTGCAGCAATTAGCTGAAATGCAAATGGAGCCTTTCCTCCGTTGGCCCTCGCTCACCTGCAGAGGAGGGGAAGTGGTAATATGCGACAGGAGCAACTGCTGGCAGGCACAGGAGGATGTATGAGTGGAATTTGTTATTGTCCAGAGGTAGGTGGGGGTGGGGGGCTGCTGTTTGTGATGGACAGGGGAACACTTGAATTGCAATGACAAGATTTCATTTCTCTCTCTGGTGCTATGCAGCTGCACAGAGTTGAAACTAATCCGGTCGGACCCAGAGAGCTGCTGAGTGAGGAACAGATCAATCTCAGTCTGCGCTTAATCCAATTTGATGGCCGAGGATAGCGCCAGGTGTTTGATGATGTACAGCCCACTCTGCGTGATTGTTTCTGAAAGGTTCCTCTCGTCGGAGAATGGCTCGACGGGACATGGAAGCGTCGGCCGCGCGGTGATGGGGAGTATCCCCGTTTCCTCATTATTGGACAAACAGCATCTGATCCTCAGGAACAACGGGGGTGTTCAGGAGCACATCTGCTCCTCTGCTGCATCTTCTTTTTTTTTAATAAAATCAACATGGAGGTGCTTTGGCAGGGTGAGAAATCTGTGCTAATCCTGTTGTAACAGGAGTGGATGCCTACCGGCACTGAGGTCCCACTGCGTCCAAATGCCCCCATATGCAGGTTACTATGGCGATGGCTCCTGTTGCATGTGTCAGAGTGGAGAAATGGAAAGGTACCGGCACAGATCAGCTGTGTTTAGACTGACACAGACTATTAATGTTTCCCCGTCTCCTGACGCGGTATCACACCGCTCCGACACGCAGCCACGGAGGGTTCACGTCTCACAGCCAGCATCGGGGGGAACGCGTCTCAAAAGGAAATCAATCACCATGATGCTTCACGTGTGGCTGGAACGCAGTCATGGAAGGGATTACGGGAAAAAAAGTGAATATTTTACTAGATACAAGGCTTATTAAGGCGTTGTTACGATGACAGACGAGTCCAGGCAAAACAATCACGCACAACGGAACGTTCCAGCAACAGTCCACACTGAGGCGCTAACGTGCGAAACCTCACCGAGGTTCCTGTCAATTCCACGTCAGTGGAAGACGCATCCACAGCTGCTGCTGCTGCGAAGAGGCGGATCATCGAACGTGAAAGGTGACATCATAGCAGCGTAACTCCTCTCAGCTTAAAGCCGGTAACGGTTGAACGTCACAGGAAGTGACAGAAACAAACACTGTTTCTCAAGGAAACTTGTCCGACTCTGCTCAGAGCAGCAGAATGTGTGGAAATTGAGTCCAACTCCCGAACCAGAGGGACTGTGATTCAATAGCTGGGATGTATATTAGTCTGCAGAACACACTTTCCCTGCTTGACTGGCTTGTGATTGTCCACTTTAAACCAAAGTAGATCTGAAGGCGAAGCTGTTCAAAGTGAGCGCCGCGCTCCGTGGGGAGAACGGGGGGGAAAGGATATTACGTTCTGGATCAAAGCGACATCACACCCAAAACTTCAAATGTGTATTTGGCTGAAGATTTTACTGATTTCAAAAGTCTGAAACTAATAAAAAAAATAAATAAAACAAACCCAGGACAGAAGCGTTTTTTGATGTTTTGTCAAACAGGAATATTTGTCTGATTCATCCATTCTCTTTGAGATCAGACACGTCGAGGGACTTTGCTCGTCCTAAATAACTTGAGGGAGGGTCAGGTGCATCTGCACCTGCAGCTTCATGAGGTGATACAGCATCAATACGTGCTCTGGATGGGGCTGAGGAAATCAGATTACCTGGAGTAAACCCACACAGGTCAGAGGCAGCTCGCCCGCAGCTTCCTTCATCTGTCCAGTGTCCATCCAAGGTCACCTGAGACTTCCGCTGCCCCCCCCCCGCCCGAGTGACTCCATTTCATGCGATGTTGACAACCCATTGAAGGGAACGCTCTGCTCCGCCCATTAAATCTCCACGTGTCATCGTCAGCGCTGCTGGTCGTCGCTGCAGCCGGGAAACATGCTAAATGGCGGCTAATTAGCATTCGTTTACGCTGCACCGGTAACATCTCGACTCTTTATCGGAACGATCATCTGCAATGGAAACACAAGCGTTGGCCCGAGTCAGAGACGTTTCATTACATCCTGTTCTCTTCTCCTCACAATTAAGAGTTTGCAGGGAGATGCTTCTTATTTATGGCTCCCCTGCGAGCGGCGCCGGGCTCAATCGGCAGCATTGTGAGAGGACAACGGGCAATTTTTCGGCTTCAAAGACTTGGCAGCAGCTCAGTGGAATTTAAATGACCCTAAAATTTGCAGGTTTAATTCATGGAATCATCAAACAGGAGAACGATCTGTATAACGTGATCAGACGAAGCTCTTGTTTCACACTTTGATGGACTTGTTGTGGGCTCTGGAGATGAAAACCTGTCCTGTTACGAGGAGCTCCTCCTCCGGGGGTCTCGCTCCGAGGGGCCGGTCAGCCATCTGCCGTGACCCGTGAGCAGCAGCAGCAGCAGCAGCTGCCCTTGCCCGTAGAGACGCCGGCGACACGATTGTGGTTGGGAGAAAAGACGCCTGTCACCCTGCGCGGGTCCACGTTCGTTTTTCTGCTCGCTGCGGTGATTCGGCGGCGCCGAGAGGCAGAAGTCCCGTCTGCTGCGCCGTGCAGCTGTCCTCACTGAACCTCACACCACCGGCGACACAGGCAAGTCACTGGGAATTTGACTTCTCATCTCGTCCTCGCTCAGCCTGACATCGATGTATGCTGCTCTCAGCGCTGGGTCAGCGAGAAGGAGGCAGGTCGACGAGGTGGAAGGTTCTGGCAACGGGGACTTTGGAGCAGGAGAGAGAATCTGGGATGTGACAGAGACCACGAGTGTCTGGTTTGGGGACAATGATCTCAACGCTCAACATGAGTCACTCATAGAAGGGGAGGAGCCAAGAGAACCAGTAGACACCTGAAGAACCAGTAGATATCTAAAGAACCAATAAATACCTGAAGAACCTGTAGATACCTGAAGAACCAGTAAATATCTAAAGAACCAATAAATACCTGAAGAACCAGTAGATATCTAAAGAACCAGTAGATACCTGATGAACAAGTAGATACCCGAAGAACCAGTAGACACCTAGAGAACCTGTAGATACCTGAAGAACCAGTAGATATCTAAAGAACCAGTAGATCTCCGATGAACCAGTAGATCCCTGATGAACCAGTAGATCCCTGATGAACCAATAGATATCTAAAGAACCAGTAGATATCTAAAGAACCAGTAGATACCTAAAGAACCAGTAGATACCTAAAGAACCAGTAGATATCTAAAGAACCA